>OZ010588.1:9256471-9263971 GCA_963932145.1 Acanthosepion lycidas
CGTTGAAACAAGATGTACAGTTTTGTAGTGGTATTTGCATGCTCTAATGTAACACTGTATAATATACACACACACACACACACACACACATACATACATACACATAATAATGTATAATCTGTGGCCAAAATTTCGAGGTATTTGGACAACCCACATGAACTGAATATAGTGCGGAATTTTATCTCCGTCTTTTGTGAGGCAGCGTCGTGAAATTTAAGTCAATTACGGGAAATTTTATTATGCGAGTGACGTAGTAGTTATCGATACGTAAAATGGAATCAGCATACCGAGTTCAAATTCTGAACAAATCTGTTTCATTCCGTGATAATCTTGGAAAAAAATCGTTTAACCTAGATATTGGTTCAAAAGACTGGCCTCTCTTGCCTTGAATGTCAACCAGTCTCGGAGAAGCACAACTTAATTTAAACCCCGTAAATAATTGGGTAAACTACGTTTTTTAGCCTTGGTAGGTTGATCTATATAGGAATACTCTGAATTCAAAACCAAAGCGAACTGTGATGGTCTCCGTCAGATTCTTTTGTACTATACTCAGGGATTATATGACTGTTGTACATGTGTTGCCCTTACGGCTCTACTGGGATTCGTTACTGAACATGATATATAAAAGTAGGTTTACTTTACACGCTTACATTTTCGTTTGTAAGAGCGAAAAGATTATTGCACGTTGGTATTTATCCTCTTGTGGGATTGTAGTATTTGCAAAATACATTGTACAGCACTATCTATGAACATTGTTTAGCGTCTAGATGCCCGCTTATAGGCACGAATTGAATTCGATTATGTCCCTCTCATTGATGAGCATGTCAATATTTCCCGCTAAGCGATCCTTTAACAAGCTAATTAGATGTTTTTTCTTTCGCTACTCAGTGTCATGTGGGGATAAATATATCCCCCCACCCACACCACTATACTTTTCCGTTGTTTACATTTTGGTTTGGCAAACCATTGCTCGGAAGTTCATTGTTTAATGACCATTTTATGACGGGTTCTTGTCACGAAGACGGTTCAGTTCGACGAATAATAAACACCTCTGACCAAACATTCAAATTGTATGATTCAGCTTTTTTCTTGTAAGCATTCCAGATCCAGAAACAGTGTATTATTTTTTGTTAAAAATGCAGAATAACGTCCCAAACCCCCGTGCACATTATATGTTGGATACTTATTCCTTTATGATTGAATTTATTTATGTGAAGAGAATTTGGTCAGAAAGAGTTGCGGAAATTTAAAGACAATTTATAATTTAATGTTTTCAAATCTTAAAATATACTTTAAACACTTTTGGATTGTAAAAAAGTTCGCCGATAATGTTTTAAGATTTATTTTTATTTATATAATTACTGACTTTTTTTAATATCTTAAATTATTGATTTTGAACTCTTTTTCATTAATTATATTTTAATAATGGAGAATTATATTTAACAAGGAACTTCCAAAGAAACGAACCCGGAGATGTTATTCCGTATTTCTTGTAATTTTTTCATGGTTTTGTTAATAATTGATTGGTTATTTATTATGTAGCATCGCATGTCGATGGGATGCCATCCAATAAAGAGATTGTTACTTATTCAGGTATATAGAGAAAAGTAATTGCTAAGGCGGTTGCACATATTAACAAATGATAATATTAGTATTTTCCCTTATGTAATCGGATACACACATACGGAATCCTTACAGAAATGTGCGCGTAAGGAATATACGAGGTTATATGGCAAGGATTTGTCCATTTTCTTCAGAAAGAGCTTGAGGATAACTCACCAAAGGTTATTTTCTGTTGTTAATGACGATCCGTTTGAGCATCGACATCTCGGCCGACGACCTCTGATTATATATTTCTCGGCAGAAGTGAAGATTCTCGCATAGACAAATTAATACTATTCAAAATTCGTTTTCATTTCTTGCTTATATATTTGCAAAAAGCTGATTATCTTACATCCACAATACAAGTATGACGATTCGTTTATAGGAAACTGGCCAAGTAGAGACTGTCGATCATAATGCAAATATCTACATCTATTTTTTTTTTATTCTCAACATAGGAATAAAATTGGAAAACATTTTTATAGCTGATTCGTTTGTAGTATATAGATGTAGTTTAGCTAATAAACCAAATCATGAAGAAATTAGCATTTATTTTACACGGCATATGTTTTCAGCATAATCTCCTCTCTTGTCAAGGCACTTAATGCAAAGCTTATCCTTTCATTTCAGATGAAAATTCAAATAAAAATTCAGCTAATAAGTGATTTTTAATTTTGATGTTTTATTTCTGATACATACAGATTATTTAATGGCAGTAAAGAGAATTATAAGTCGTATGAAGATTTGTTATTTGTAGAAACAACCTAAATGATGCAGATGGTAGAGTGTTGATAGTAATTAAAGAATGGAGTAAAAGAAAGCAAGAAGAAAGGACTAACCATCAAAAGTAATAAGACAAAATGTATGCTTGTCAACATGAGGAACGAGCCAAGATGCGTATATCGATTTAGGGATAACAAAATCAAGAAAGTGAAAAAGTTTTATTTGGAAAGTGTTTTAACAGAGATATTTTCGTTAGAAACAAAGAAAAGAGAGCTGAATTGCTATGCAATATCAATCCTCCTATATGGGTGGGAATGCTCGACAAGTTCTTCAAGATGAAGAGGAGACTTGAGGCAAGAAAAACAAAGAAGAGTTCTGAACTGCTATGTAATATCAATCCTCCTATATGGCAGTAAATGCTCGACAAGTTCTTCACAGATGAAGTGGATACTTGAGGCAACAGAAACACAGAAGAGCTGTGAACTGCTATGTAATATCAATCCTCCTATATGGCAGTGAATGAAGGATAAGTTCCTCACAAATGAAGTTTCAACAGAGATGTGGTTCTAACGAAGAATGCTGGGAATACCTTGGACTGAACATTTAATTAACGAAGATAATGGAAACAAAAAGGACACTTGTATTTATAATCCGAAAAAAGATAATTGAAATATTTGGGTTACATAATGAGGAAAGGTGATCTGGAGAATTTGATACACACAAAACATTGAAGGCAACCAGGATGAAAGATTCCAGTGTTTTTTATAATTAAATTAACGAGAATAATATAAATGGTAAGCAAGTATAGATGAACGCTTCTTTTCAGAAAACTATTGTTATTTTTTTACATTAACCGCAAGTCTGTACATCTGAAAGTCAGACTTAAGAATTTTAAAATACGCTGGATCAGTGGGTATCGTAATAATTATTATCGAGAACAGCCGAATTCACGTTCCCTGTTGCGACCACTGTCGCACTGATTCCATCGCAAAAGGCATGAATCCATCTGTTCTTAGCCCAATCACGTGGTAAACAGCAGGGTAATTCTTTCTCTAGCCTTGGATGGCAGCCATTCTAGTAGAAGGAATACTTTGATTTCAAAAGAGAAGAGAAATCAATTGGAAACCATTAAATTATTTTTCGGTTGAAACACTATGATCGTGACACTCACATAAAAGAGAAAATTGTGAGCTTATCTTGATTTCAAGTGCTTCTGTTTGATAGCCAGTGAATGAGTCCTTTGAAATTTTCTAAGCGATATCCAGTCCAATTGAAGGGGAAGGGAAGAGTAAATGAGGGGATGGGGACTTTTTGAGACCAAGAAAACGGACATTGATTAGTTCCGGCTGCTGGTCAGTAAGAGTCTTGTTTGGCGTTAAGAGAGCCAGTTCTGCCCGACTCTTTACTGTGGACAGACTGACCTGGTAGTGCCGATAACGTCCATTCGTATTTCTAGCCACGTATCTGACCTGTTAGACAGATACAATAGAAGTCGTCGACAGGTGCCATCTACCTGCCCACTCAGATCGAGCAAGCGAAGCCGTGAATAAAAATGCTGATTTTATAATATTAGAAATAGGGTTTGGGTTATCATTTCTCGACGTGGCGTTTATTTTTCACTTATTGTTACCTTGTGAACATGCAATGACCCTTTCGCAGTTTTTGCTATGCACCAAAGTGAATGACAACCGTGACGCAATGTATGATAATCACGGGTCTGTTTTTAAAAAGCTGGGTTGGGATCTCGTTTTGAATGTTTGCAACAAGAAATGACGACAGTTCAGAGACAATAAGGGAACGGATACCGAAATAAAAATGCTATAAAATCTTATCATAATCTTGTTATGAATAGCCAAGAAGTTATCAGTTTTATTGTTTTTAATTCATTTGACTAAAGTTTTACGTGAGCAATACTATTTCATTTTGATGGTGTCACTAACTAATGACATTTTATAAATAAAGCCTTTATTCAGTTTTATATCGTCCCGGGTAAGACGATAAACTAAATCCGCGTCTGGGTAAGACGATAAAATATATCCGCGTCCTGGGTAAGACGATAAACTATATCCGCGTCCTGGGTAATACGATAAAATACATTCACGTCCTCGGTAAGACGATAAAATACATTCACGTCCTGGGTATGACGATGAACTAAATTCGCATCCTGGGTAAGACGATAAACTATTAGGTTGGTGCAAAAATAATTTCGTTTTCTCACATAGTAACATATGTTAGAAAACGAAATTATTTTTGCACCAACCTAATACATCGGCGTCCTGGGTATGACGATAAACAACATCCGCGTCCTGGGTAAGGTGGTAAAATACATCCACGTCCTGGGTAAGACGATAAAATACATCCGCATCATGATTATGACGATAAACTACATCCGCGTCCTGGGTAAGACGATAAACTACATCTGCATCCTAGGTCAGACGATAAAATACATCCGCGTCCTTGGTAAGACGATAAACTATACCAGCGTTCTGGGTAAGACGATAAACTAAATCCGCCTCCTGGGTATGACGATAAACTACATCCGCGTCCCGGGTATGACGATAAACTACATCCGCGTCCCGGGTAAGACGATAAACTACATCCGCGTCCTAGGTAAGATGATAAACTACATCTGCGTCCTAGGTAAGACGATAAACTACATCCGCGTCCTGGGTAAGATGATAAAATACATCCGCGTCCTGGTTAAGACGATAAACTATATCCGCATCCTCGGTAAGACGATAAACTAAATTCGCGTCCTGGGTAAGACGATAAAATACATTCGCGTCTCGGGTATGACGATAAACTACATCCGCGTCCTCGGTATGACGATAAACTATATCTGCATCCTGGGTATGACGATAAACTACATCCGCGTCCTAGGTAAGATGATTAAATACATTCGCGTCCTGTGTAAGACGATTAACTTCATCCGCGTCCTGGGTAAGACGATAAACTACATCAGATAGCAAAGCCTTTAATCAAGAGACTTTCAGGTGCGTGGAACCACGTCTTAATTGCTGGTGTTCCCAGGTTCACCCTGATCCGAGATGTTAGCACCTGTTAGTGTCCCAGCTATGGGCAAATAGTTAACCCCCAAACTGGGGTCAAGGCACTATGAAAATGTAAAAATTGCTTTTATTACCTGCAATACATTATTACTCGATATAAATTTTTGGAAAAAAAGTCATAAATAAAAAAAATCCTCTCACATTAAATAATATGCTTGATATGCCATAAACCAAACCAAATCAGTTTTATATCAGATATGATGATGAAATCGGTGTAAAAATGCATTTCTTAGCAAAAATTTAGTTATACACATGTTCTCAACCCTTTTGTTTTACTTTCACTTATTATCTAGAATATTTGTGATCAATATTTAATCTAACAGAGCATAGAAACATTGACAAATTTGCATGGAAACGTGGGCACCAAGAATGAATCTCATGTGTCTCACAATGTGTCCCATTTGTTGAAAGAAATACGGCCTTGTTTTGCATATTATTTCAAGATTTCGATAGACTAACCACGTCACCTGAATGGAGCAAGATCGTATACCTAGATGCCTGTTTCAATAGAACTATAGCCTTAGTCAGAAAATAGCAAGACCGACCAAAGACACTATACATAAGGTAATCTCAACCAAGAAAAGATCAGAACGAAGGAACTAGAGTAGTGCCCTACCTAACGATCGCATTGGCGTGCAGTTGTTGACTAAACTGGCGTCAAAACATTTAATACTCAAAGAGAACATTGCCAGCGTACGATTTGGCATTGGTCTCAAACAATGATTTCCAGTGTTCCCACTACTCCAGAATCAGCGCATCCAGACTTAGATCGCAGAGACACCTGCGTATACACTGATGAATTACAAAACAAATCTTTTTCGGCTCCGAAGAATAAACATCGCCAAAAATGCTTTCATACATAGGCGTGTCCGAATATTCCGACTTTTAACATCTTTGAAGTACCTTGACAGTCGCTTTTAATCAACCAAATATAAAAGAGAGATTGCTGCCCAAATAAACAATTATATAATGCAAATCTCTTCAGTAAGATGAATAGAGCACTCGGGCTGATTGGCATTTGTATACATTCGTAAAAACAATAAGCTAGATTTAGCTGTTTCACTATGATGAATGAAGATAGCTCAGTGGTAGAAGCTCTGACCAAATCGGTTATGTTTCGATCCTGGCTTGAGGCCTTCAGATGTCTAGTCGCACTGAGGAGCTGCGATACAGCGAAACAGTACTGTCTACGAACCCCCCCCCACACACACACATATGTATATATAAGAAAGGGTCGATGTGTGCTTCTTATAGTATGTAAAATAAATAGGTTAATTAATAAAACAAGGACAAAATAAATGGTACCAATATAATCAGTACGATAAACATTTATTAAATATTAATTATTAATCATATGACAGAAATGAAGCAAGGAAAGAAAGGTTTTAAGTCAGGAATTTTCGAGCACGCATGTGTTCTTCATCGACGGAGCGAGAGAAAAAACAGAGAAATGGGAATTACTCACTGACAGATGTTTTTGTAGACGGTGTTTTACTGGTGGATATCATATTATTAGCAAAACCCCGATCACTGTGTGCTTCCTCGTTGTGCGAAGATTTTTATGAAAATAAACTTAAATCAAAAATTTTGACCGGTGTAAGAGCGTTAGGCCTGTCTATTATTAGTAGTAGGGGAATGAGGAAGTCGGCGAGTAGTGTTGTAAACATAGATGAAGAGAGTTATAGGTCGTGGAGTGGGGAAGATCGCACGTGTAACCAGTTTAGCCGAAAATGGTCAATTTCACAAAAATGGGCTGTAGATAAGATAACGTGTTCCTTTCCTATATATATATATATATATATATATATATATATATATATATATATATATATATATATAAGTGAACATTGAAGTCAACACTCAGAGGCGACAGACTGTTTTACGCTAGACGCAATCGTCAGGCCGCCTGTGTACTTCAAGGTTCACTTTTATATTTACATACGGTCTATCTCTGATATTGAGCACTTTATCCCATAAATATAGAACAATTAAAACTATATATATATATATATATATATATATATATAGTGTAACCCAGATATAAGAGACCCGGATATAAGAGAAACCTGGATATAAGAGAGATTTTCTCTGGTCCCAAATTAGAGCC
>OZ010588.1:9266471-9296471 GCA_963932145.1 Acanthosepion lycidas
CTGGGACACATAATGAGAATCTGATACTTACAGGTCGAATAGAGGGCAAGAGAGACAAGGGAAAGCAACACATGACATACCTAGCGGGCTTAAGCAAGGGGATGACAGAACGTGGTCTGTGGGAGATGGCAGAAGGACGAAACTTATTGAGAGCTACAAGGGATAGGGTTAAGTGGAGAGTCATGATCGCCACGTCCTGAAAGGACACGGCATATAAAAAGAAAGAAAAGTTTGACATGTTTAGCATTATTCGAGAAAATATGTTCTTTTTGGTCTATGCTAATATTTCTAATAGCTCGTCTAATTTGTTCATCAACACTGCAATTGGGAAAGTCACTATTAATGAGAGTTTGTAGTAGACTTCTTCTACTTGCCGTGTCCTTTCGGAACATGGGTGGTCATGGCCCTCCGCAAAATTCTATTCTTCTTTCTAGCTGTTAACAAAGTTTGTCTTTTTACTGACACTATCAGTAAATAGGTATATTACTCACTGATTCCATTTGTCCTTCTGGCCTTCAATATATATTGTGAATGTCACATTTTCCAAGCCTTCTTTCTTCGTTATGCGCCCTAGAATTTTCAATATGTTAAAATAAGAAGAGAAAATTGCCAAATAGACGCAAAAATAAATGATAATCTATTAGGAAAATCTCAGCAAATGCTGTTTGATATCGATTATTTGTAATATTCTGATATATATATATGTATATATATATATCAGAATATTACAAATTATATATATATATATATATATATATATATATATATATATATATATATATAGAGAGAGAGAGAGAGAGAGAGAGAGAGAGTTTTAATGTATACTATATTTATGGTTAAAAATCGTCAAATTATTAGCGATAGAGCGTACTCAGATCAAACCGAGCGATAACAGTCTGTTTCATGATTGAGCGCAGTTTTGGCATGAAGAATGTCTTCGAACAGGAAACAGACTGTCGCAACTCGGTTTGGATCTCAGTGTACAGTTTTATATACAATCCGTCCGAAGTTAATATGCAAATCACATAACTTGAATTAGATTTGAACAGTTTTTGCCAGACTTTAAACTTTCATTGGCTCTTCTGATATTTTCACCACATGATCAATTTGTCAGCCCATACTTCCTCTGTCTGCCTCTTCTGGTATTTTCACCCCACCTTTCCTCTGTCTGACTCTTCTGATATTTTCACCCCACCTTTTCACTGTCTGCCTCTTCTGATATTTTCACCCCACCTTTCCTCCGTCTGACTCTTCTGATATTTTCACCCTATGATCAATTTGTCAGCCCATATTTCCTCTGTCTGCCTCTTCTGATATTTTCACCCCACCTTTCCTCTGTCTGACTCTTCTGATCTTTTCACCCCACCTTTTCACTGTCTGCCTCTTCTGATATTTTCACCCCACCTTTCCTCTGTCTGACTCTTCTGATATTTTCACCCCACCTTTCCTCTGTCTGACTCTTCTGATATTTTCACCCCACCTTTCCTCCGTCTGACTCTTCTGATATTTTCACCCTATGATCAATTTGTCACCCCATATTTCCTCTGTCTGCCTCTTCTGATATTTTTACCCCACCTTTACTCTGTCTGCCTCTTCTGATATTTTCACCCCACCTTTCCTCTGTCTGACTCTTCTGATATTTTCACCCCACCTTTCCTCTGTCTGACTCTTCTGATATTTTCACCCCACCTTTCCTCTGTCTGACTCTTCTGATATTTTCACCCCACCTTTCCTCTGTCTGACTCTTCTGATATTTTCACCCCATGATCAATTTGTCAGCCCATATTTCCTCTGTCTGCCTCTTCTGATATTTTCACCCCACCTTTCCTCTGTCTGACTCTTCTGATATTTTCACCCCACCTTTCCTCTGTCTGACTCTTCTGATATTTTCACCCCATGATCAATTTGTCAGCCCATATTTCCTCTGTCTGCCTCTTCTGATATTTTTACCCCACCTTTCCTCTGTCTGACTCTTCTGATATTTTCACCCCACCTTTCCTCTGTCTGACTCTTCTGATATTTTCACCCCACCTTTCCTCCGTCTGACTCTTCTGATATTTTCACCCTATGATCAATTTGTCAGCCCATATTTCCTCTGTCTGCCTCTTCTGATATTTTCACCCCACCTTTACTCTGTCTGCCTCTTCTGATATTTTCACCCCACCTTTCCTCTGTCTGACTCTTCTGATATTTTCACCCCACCTTTCCTCTGTCTGACTCTTCTGGTATTTTCACCCCACCTTTCCTCTGTCTGACTCTTCTGATATTTTCACCCCACCTTTCCTCTGTCTGACTCTTCTGATATTTTCACCCCACCTTTCCTCTGTCTGACTCTTCTGATATTTTCACCCCATGATCAATTTGTCAGCCCATATTTCCTCTGTCTGCCTCTTCTGATATTTTCACCCCACCTTTACTCTGTCTGCCTCTTCTGATATTTTCACCCCACCTTTCCTCTGTCTGACTCTTCTGGTATTTTCACCCCACCTTTCCTCTGTCTGACTCTTCTGATATTTTCACCCCACCTTTCCTCTGTCTGACTCTTCTGATATTTTCACCCCACCTTTCCTCTGTCTGACTCTTCTGATATTTTCACCCCATGATCAATTTGTCAGCCCATATTTCCTCTGTCTGCCTCTTCTGATATTTTCACCCCACCTTTCCTCTGTCTGACTCTTCTGATATTTTCAGCCCTTATTTCTTCTGTTTCCTTCTTCTTATATTTTCAGCCCATATTTCCTCTGTTTGCGTCTTCTTTTCCCTAAGGTGGAAGAATTATTGACTTTGATGTGGCTATATCATTCTAACTTCCTGTTCTTGACATATATGTATATATATATATATATATATATATATATATATATATATAGAGAGAGAGAGAGAGAGAGATAGAAGGAGAGATAGAGAGGATAAAGAAGACTTCCGTTACCTATAAGTATATCATAATCCAAAAATTTAAATATAAATAAAAATAAAATCTTATATATCTAATAAAGTTTATTCCAAATATTAAAACTTAGAACCACAAATATATACCAAAGAAATAATATACAAAACCCTACATGGATGAAGAATAAATAATAAATAAATATTTCAAAATACACAATCTGAATGCTATGCCCATAAAATCAAACCACAAGACTCTTCGAATTGGTAAACAATATTTTCCTGAATTAAATCAGAAGTGGCAATTGAACTACGTATTATCGAGACCCTAATATTTTTAGCTTATATTGGATATACTTCGCCGTAACAGCTGAACCTTACCCACAAGTGCATATCATATTCGTTCTGTTTCGTGTAGCATTTCTTTCTTTGCACGTTTTCTTTCGGCTTTAATCCTAATTCGACTTAATGAAGACTTAGAAATTCGATATAGAAGAAGCCGTAGAAGACTCGACGGAAGGCAAGCATTCAAGACAGGCTTTATTGCTAAAAATAAAATACTGACTATAAAGCCGATTTGTAAGAATATGGTTTTAAAATTATTAAAAGAAGAAACAGAAATATTAATATTAAATGATGAAGAAATGATAAGTTTTGAAAAAGAAGAAAACACGAAAATGGACGGTAGAAAAAATAGCTTTTAAGCAAATTATGACAGGACACATAAATAAAAACTAAAATGAAGAAAAACAAACGATAGCAAAATTAAAAATAGATTTCGCGCCCTGAACACGTCACATGAAACGATAAAAGTGTCCATTTGTTGACCTCCTTACGTTGTTTCTCTATTCAAAGTCGATCTAACAACATAGCTGTTTGATAAACGGATAAGGTCTTCCATCGCTGCGGACAGATGGCGATGCGAAACACTAGGTCACATGATGCAAGGGGGCGTTCGCCCAAGAGTCTGTGCGTTACCTCAGCAACGGATACCTAGTTAACGATGACGCACTGGAGACGATGATTTATCGCATGTGCAGCAGAAAGAGGACATTGATGATTTGAAATTGGCATATTAATCGGAAGAAGTCGTTACATTTTGTCTATTTAGTTTTTCTTTTTACTTGACATTTATTTCTATTTTATGAGCATTTGTCTTCATAGCCTCGTTCGGAATCATCATCATCATCATCATCATCACCATCGTCAACATCAACATCAACAACATCATTGTCGTTATAATTTATTTCCTTTTCACGATATTACTTACTAATTTTACCTAATTTTGGGGTTATTTTTGCACGATGTTAATTATAAATTTTCATATTATTATTATCATTATTATTATTATTACTATTATTATTATTATTATTATTGAATGAGTGAGAATTGTACACCAACAATGTGACGCTGTGGCACAAATATATGAACCCCAATAATTTAAATTAAAGTTCACCCAATACAAATGACGATTCAGGCTTCTGATCGGGAGGTTTAGAGGAACGTGGAACCAGTGACCCGGGGTGTTAGCACCTGTTACGGTCCCAACTATGGGAAAATTGTTAACCCACAATCTGAGGTCAAAATACTATAAAAGTATAAAAATAATTGTTTATAATAAAAATCCGAACAATATATTCTTTTTAAAAAAAATATTACCATCAATACATTTTGAAAAATCTTTTACTAGCAATGAATACATATTCTATTCATACGCACCTATCCTAAAAATTTTGTCGGCATTAAATACCTATTGAGGTCGATACCTCGTAAAACAAACCTGACCTGATTGACCCAATACGAAGCACGAAAGCCGCTCAAGGTAGAGAGTTACTGTCAAAATGTTTATGGTGAATGAGGTGTGATAGGAGAGAAAGTGAAAACGGTAAGAAGTAAATATCACTGTGACATAGAAGACAGATGCTTGACCCTTTGTATTCAGGAAAGTATCTGCACGGGAGTTTCTTCCAAGATGTAGCTCTTTTTGGGAGAAAAGCTGTCTGGGTGGAACTTTCTTTACATTTGGAATGCGGGGGAAATGAGGGTGATTCGACTCCGTGGAAGTAGTACAGTGTGTCCTAACAGTAAAGGTCTGAACTGGTGGAACTAAAGAATGGAGGTCATCTAAACATTTGTCATGGAATAAATAACAATATAGTAGCTAGCTATCATACTATATATTGCTGTTGCCTTCTCTTCATCTTGGCTTTAGATTTTGTGTCCTGGGCATGGTGATTAAGTACATCTGGCAGCAAGGCATCTGATTGGAAAGTTTTGAGAAGCGTGGAACCACCTCTTAATTGCTTGTGTTCCCAGGTCCACCCTGACCCGGGATGGTAGCACCTGTTAGGGTCCTAGTTATGGGCAAATAGATAACACCCAAAATGGAGTCAAAACACTATGAAAGTGTAAAAATATGTTTTAAAACACTATACAAGCAATATATTTGGGGCAAAAAAAATTATTGCCAGCAATACATTTTTAGAAAAAAGAAAATGTTAGGAGCAATAAAAAATCTTGTCGTTATAAACTAACCCATTGTTGGCCTCTTCTTTTCCCTAAAGTGGAAGGATTATTTACTTTGACATGGCTATATCATTCTAATTTCCTGTTCTTGACCATGATTATGAGGTCTTCCAACGTTTATAGTGTCTTCCACTGCGTCAATAGTGATGCGCTCTACACAGGAGGTCCCTAGTGTGTAGTAGCTCATTTCTAATTCTTGGATTTTTTCCACTGTAATGCAATGCTAAGAAGTATATTGGTAAATTAAAAGAGGTTTTCTGTTACTTGCGCCTTACCAATGTTAGTAGTAGTAGTAGCAATATGCCGTTATACAAAATAAAGGAAACCAATCTTTAGATTTTAGCACTGTGAATCATTCCATGTGTATTGTAGGTTCCCCTCCCCCCTATTATGTAAGAACTCACCCATACACGAGTTCCATCTTTATAGCGTCTTTTTCTATCATGAGTGTTCCTTGTTTTCCTCGTTTTGTTTTGTTTTACGGCATATCAATGGGTTTCCCTCTGGTACGGAAACAAAAAAAAAGGCCCCGGATCTCCCGTATATTTGCTTCCTTGTGGCACTTATCCCTAGTACCATATTTATTCATGCTCTGTATCGCCCTCAGGATGAAAGATCGGTAATCTTCGATCGAATAGCAGAGAGCACTGACAAGATCTTCAACGAATATCCCTCGGCCAACTTTTACATATACGCTGATTCAATGTTCGCAACAAAGAGTGGTTAGTCCACACTAAGAAAACCGATGACGAAGGCGGATATTACAGAGACTTCTCCATCGCATATGAACTAACCTAGACCATTGAAGAACTCATACGAGTGCCGGATGCGACGGGACAGCATGCGAACCTCTTCGACCTTTTTCTAATATTCTGCCCTGACAAATGACCAGCAAAAGTTTTACACCCGCCCTCCATTGGCACATCAGACTATTCTTTAGTCAATGTCCGGATTAACTCCAAACCAATGACATCTCTTTATTTACCGTTCCATAGAACGTGTTTTCGCTACAAGAAGTCAGACTCGGGCGGCTTTCGGTCGTCTATAACGGCAGCTCCTCTCCGAACATTCTTCAAATATACTGCCCATCAAAACCTCTGCCCTAATCTCCGAATGGATCCTTTCTGGAATGAAGTGTTTTATAATCACATCCCCGCGCACTGCCCACCAACAATGAAATTACAGCGAAACCAAACAATCAACCCTAGTTTACACCTGAATGTTCTGCACCCATAGCTCACCGGAACTACTGTTTACAAATCTATTGCAAGGAGCGTTGTAGTCTGGCCCATCCAACTTTCATGACCGTCGGCAATCACTGTAAAAGAGTTCTGGAAAATTGCAGCGAGGCGCAATCTGTCCAGGTCAAGGTTGAAAATAAAAAAAAATTGCATCTCGCGAATTCTAGATCACCAAACAAATTATGAACGGAGGCAAATCGCTTATACCCACTTTTATAAATGGCTCCGAGGTCATATCCTCCTCGCCAGACAAGGCAAAGCTCTTTGCCTCAAACTCAACGTCAGATGAGAAAGGCCAACCCCTCCCCAACTTACCACGTCTCACTGGGCACAATCTCAGTAATATAATCATTTCAGTAAGAGAAGTGTCTAGACTTATCAAAAGCCTCAAACCCAAAATGCCACTGGCCCAGACAAAATTCCAGTGGCCCTCTTCTAATCAACACAGAAATATATCCCGATTCTCGTAAAGTTTTTTTACCACTACTTGAAGGAGAATGCTTTGCCAAGCATGAGGAAGGTGGCACTTGATATATATATATATATATATATATATATATATATATATATATATATATATATATATATATATAATCTTATAGATATAACCAGCTATACTCGTCCGGCAAAACCTTAGGTGTTTTAGCTAGTAATTGAATAAACCAATACCCAAGGAAAAAAAGGGGGGGAAAAAAATAACTAAGAACATGTACTTCCGACGAAAATAATCGTCTAAAATCAAAGTTCAGAGTCCAAAGAAAAAAAACCCGACACGATTACTCGTGTTAAAAAAAAAAATAAACAAAGTGCTCATTACGCTAAGTAGAGCAAACAAAGTAAACCTAAAGAGCCAGACAAACCTACCTAGGTTTCATCTACGCGGATCGTCAGGGTAAACTGGTAAGCCAGTTTACCCTGACGTACCACGTCGGTGAAACCTAGGTAGGTTTGTTAGGTTTACTATATATATATATATATATATATATATATGGTTGCATTGATGTGAGTTTGTGACCCAGGGTTTCACGCTTTTGCGATCGTCTGACAAACCAAATATGCAACCAGTGCAAGCAAATATGTTAGCTCTATCTCTGATATTGAGAGCTTTCTAATAAGTACCGTGCATATAATATATAAATAATAATATATATATATAATATATTACACACATATATATATATTTATATTTATATACACACACTTTTCACACACACAGACACAAACACACACACATATATATATATATATATATATATATATATATATATATATATCAAGAAGGAAAAAACTTAACTCATCATCGAAGAATTAGGTAATAAATTTATTTCGACAAATAATTTTTTAATATCTTTCTCATCAGACCGAAATTACAAAATGGTTTAAATTTATCTAGACAATTTATTAAAAAATTGTTTTAAAATTAAATCACATGCGAAAAAGAAGTAAATATCTAAATTACGTTACCTAGGCAAATTTTCTTGGGGATTTACATTATTGAAGAGAAGAGATTGGGAAAGAAAAAGGAGAAGCAAGATGTCTGGATAAATTTAAACCATTTTGTAATTTCGGTCTGATGAGTCAGATATTAAAGCTTTATCTGATGAAATAAATGTATTACCGAATTCTTCGATTATGTATGTCATATTGCTCTGTATATAACTAAATTGAGCACTCTTCATGGATGTATCTTTTTAATATTAAAAAGACCTACTTGGATTATCCTTACCACTTATGGATTTGATATTATATGTATATATATATATATATATATATATATATATATATATATATATGTGTGTGTGTGTGTGTGTTTCATTAAATAATATAGACAAGTTTTGTCTATTTATTTTAACTTAACCTGAATAAAATAAACTACGAAATTTCCATAAATATTCTTAAATGCCTATAATTGATAAAAGAAGCCATTGGTTTATACCAACGGCCTCCCATACTTAATACTTCTCGTTTTCACTCTCGCATGGTCATGTGTGACGTCACGAGCTGCGACGCGATTTTTGCTTCCGCGTCTCGTATACACGAGTTTTGTCGTTGCTTTGAAATTTTTCACGCAACAAAAATCATTATTGTTTCGTCCGTGTATTGGTTGATATATTGAAAAGTAATTGTCATCTTTGATAATGGCTTATGTAAGCTGAAAGCTTAGATTGGATTTAAACATATATCAATATGGTGTTTTCCTTTCGTCTTTCAATGATAATGTGATGAAGCTTATCAGACAATATGAAAGGAACTTACTTAAAATAAATTGACAAAACTTGTCTATATTATTTAATGAAACATGCATTAATGAAAAATTGCAGCCTAAATATACACAATATATATATATATATATATATATGTGTGTATGTGTGTGTGTGTGTGTAAAAAAATGTGTACATAGAAATGAACTCTATTTGGTGGCTATCACTTTTACGTCTTAAGAGATGTGTTACTAGTTTTTGTTTGTTCTCTTTGCAATATAAACCACTGAAGCCTGTTAAATGTCGGTGAAGGGAAACATTTTGTTTTTAGCATTTCGTTTAATGTTTTAGATTAGATATTATTTTAAACTGGGGAGGAAATAAAATGATGTCAGACCATAATGTTCAAAACTAGCTTAAATATTTTAAATGTGTTTACTTGGCCCTTGAAATAAAGTCGAAAAATCTGCGACTATCTTTTGTCAATTGTCACCCTAATATCATGCCCCTTCTAGAAATTGGCTAACATGACTCTCTACACTTGTTTCATCCGAGAATTTCCATGCCTTCTCCATAGTTTGGAATACAAAGTTTTCTTTCTCTACGTTTTCTTGTCTACCCTGATATTTAAGTAATAGCTGGTAAGAGAAGAGGGTATTTGTGCGAAAATGAACGCAACTGACTCTGAATTTGAACTTGTCTCCACGATTCCACCTCGATACTTATTATACTAGCTGCACATTTTTGTTGGCAGTTATGATGCTTTAAAGCGCAAAAGAGATGAACCCCGACCACCAGATTTCGAAAACTGTTAGGCGATCTACGATTATCGTACATTAACATACGTACAGGAGGATATCTTTGACAACAAAGAAAAGCTTACTGAGCTGTTACGTGACATCTGTTCTTCTTTACGCCAGGGAATGATAGACGATTTCCTCAAAGATGAAGAAGAGGTGTCAGAGATGTGGTTCTAATGCTAAGGGTATCATGCACAGAGCGTGTGAGCAACGATGAGGTCTTAGAGAGGATGCAAACGAGGAGGAGGCTTACACTTAACATCAGGAAGAGGCAGCTGAAGTTCCTGAGACACATAACGAGGAAGGAGGGCTTGGAGAATCTGATACTCACGGGTCGAATAGAGGGAAAGAGAGACAAGGGAAAACAACGCATGACATACCTGGTGGATTTAAGCAAGTGGATGACAGAACGTGGTCTGGAGAGAGGTGTCAGAGGGAAGGAACTTGTTGAGGGATAACGGGAGGTGGAGGGCCATGATCGCTTACATCCTTGTGTGATCGCACATAGAAAGATCGCCCGATATAAATGTCAAAGAAGCAGTCTGTAGCTGTCAATAGATTTCATAATTAAAGAATGAAAATACTTTTGATTCACGCCAACAGATTGTTACAAAGAACCTGACATCATTAAAAAGTGGCTAATAAATATTTATAAGCAGAAAGATATGCGGAGATAAAGAAAGACGAAGAGATAAATAATAATTGCATTTATTGAATATATCATCGAATGAATTATTTGCCTTTTGCAATAAGTTTACTTAAATAGCTTACCAATTACAATCTCCATTCTTATTTAATACTAGCTTAAAAAACGACCTATCGTGCGGTTTTTAAGCTAGTATAAAATTAGAAGGGAGATCGTGTTACTAGACGAATATTTGATCCACTATAATCGTTCTTAAGAAACCCTGTAATAAAAATCGTGTTGAACTGACACACTTCTATCACATTAATGCGGAGGTCCCTCAGGGCTTTATCCTTCGACTTACGTTGTTTCTTATCTCAATCAACGACTATGCCGATGCTGTCACTTCTAAACTAGGTTTTTATGCTGATGACTATTTATTCCAGTCATAACAACAAGTCTAACAGGTCTGACAAAATAAACCTGGCAGTTGCTCTCGAAAATGACCTCCGAACAATTGTTAACTGGTGCAAAGAAATGGCTTGTGAATTTCAACGCCTCCAAAATAAAACTGCTATACTTTAATCGTTATAGAGAACATTTTCTTCCTTTCATCAGTACGTCTGATGCTAACCTCCAGGAGATCAACTCTTTGCGCCTCCTTGGGTTCACCTTTTTGCGGGTTATTTTATTGAATCAATTGCTACGTCTACTGCTAGGAAAGTTAGTTCACTCTGTTGTGCCAAACAATTTTTTCTCGTCGGAATCCATCATTCGTCCTCGCTCGGAGGAAACATAAGACCCAGACAGACTGCATAACAACAAACAATTTAGAAATGGTTTACATTATTTACAATGCTCGGGCTGTTGCCCACGTCTTTATTGTCATGTTCACGACGTTTCGGCCGTTGTACACTCGGCCTTCTTCAGGTGATTGGAATTTTGAACCGAAACCTGGTCTGCTGTTCCTGCTACATATCTCGGGATTCTTAACAAAATCCAAAGAATGATCTGCAATGTAATCGATCCTGACTTGGCATCTCGACTTCAGTCACTTTCTCACAGCCATGACGTGGCTACCCTCTGTCTTTTCTACAAATATTTTCATAGAAAAATGTTCTAATGAGCTTTCCTTCTGGGTACATCGACTGCATGAATTTAAGCGTGCTACTTGAAAAAGCGGATTTTCACGGCAACAGCGGATTTTCTTATTTTTGTTAATTTTATCCCATTTTCTCGCCGACGTGTCCCGATTACATTAATTTCAGCGTGTTAATACTTTTGTTCAACACCGCTGTAGCCAGGTATTGAACTCGCATGTCCCACTGGATAAAATGCATGACTTAAAGTAATACATTGACTTGAGCCAGAGAGTTGTGAGTTCAATATCTCGCTACGGCAGTGCTGAACAAAAACTTGGAGAGCTGAGTTAAATGGAAATAGCTAAGACATCCAGAAGAGACTTTGTAATCGCCGCAAAAAAAATTACAAAATATTTTCTGGCTTTAAATAACTTATAAAAGGTCGATAAGCCATAAAAAACAAATCAATCATATTCAAGAGAAAGCTTTCTCGCTCGAATGAATGTAAACAATATTAATTTTGTAATATCCAACACTATTGACTCCCACATCATTATTATTATTATTATTATTGTTGTTGTTGTGTTCTTGGCGGAAGAAATGATACACTATCTCAATCACAAATATCTGTCTACATCTTTGAGATGAGGTATTATGATTACTTGCATTATTTACATTATTCAGACTGTTATCTTCATCTTCATTGCCATATTCACAACGTCTCGGCCGTTGTATGCTCCGGCCTTCTTCAGGCGATTAGACCTCTGAGATGGGGTATTATGATTACTTGCATTATTTACATTATTCGAACTGTTATCCTCATCTTCATTGCCATATTCACAACGTTTCAGCCTCTATATCTGAGCTCAGGTATTATGATTACTTGCATTATTTACATTATTCGGACTGTTATCCTCATCTTCATTGCCATATTCAAAACGGAAATAGAAATAACTGAGACATCTGGAAAAGGCATGGCACGTGGAACTAGAACAATCTACCCCGGTAGACGAAATAATGGGTTCGGTTCGAAATTCCAATCACCTGAAGAAGGCCGGGTGTGCAACGGCCGAAACGCCTTGAACATGACAATAAAGACGTGGACAACAGCCCGGACAATGTAAATATTGTAAATCATTTCTAAATTTTGTGCTGTTATGGGTCGTATGTTTCTTCCATTCCTATTTTTCATGTCCACACACGTCTTGGGTGTTCATCAAGCCAAATGCTGATTTTTTACTTCATCCTTCGTTCAACACCAATGAACCCATTTTCCTTCGCGTTTATTACATGATCCGAATCCATTGTACTTTTCTTTATATTTATCCCCCCCTCCGCCTTAATGATGATACTAATGTCTTACGATGGTATACTCTGGTATTAGACATTATCCCGTGTGTTGTAAATTTTATCTTTTTCTACTTTGGTCCCTATACTAAGATGATGTCAATGCTGTATGGCTTTCCTTTCAATTTCAGGTCGCCAACATCTCCCAACAAACTTTATCATGTCTGTATCTAATATTAGTCTGTCTCCTTTTTCATTTCTCTTTCCTTTCTTATCTGTGATTGTTGCTATAAAATCGGGTTTTTTTGTTGTTTTTTTTGTTTTGTTTTTCTATCTGACTTTAGATACTTTCCATTTCCTGTTTCATGATTACTAATTTCTGCATCGGAAAAGTGTCTTAGTTATGGTCGAATTATGATTTTAGTTCTCTTGAAGGGTAGCTGGATGAAGTCAGACAATATCTGTCATACATGCCTATCTTTACCGGATAAGGAATCTGTACCAAATTTGCCTCCATTCACACCGTTATCTCATTGCTGAGAGTTGGACTTTATCGCAATTGTTCTTAGGAGAAATAGTGGAGTATGTCTTTGTTCTTTAAATCAGGTTTTAATTATTTCATTATGCACCAATGAAACCATTTTCTCTCTGTTTATTACAATCCATACTTACTAATTATTTCAATATTTTGTACCTTTCCTATTTTTGAATTTTAGCTCCTCGTGATAATGACAATTTCTTCTCACCTAAACTCATATTTGACATCGCTATTGTTTTGTTGTAATATATATATATATATATATATATATATATATATATATATATATATATATATATATATGGTTGGATTGAGCTCTATCTCTGATATTGAGCGCTTTCTAATAAGTACCGCGCATATAATATATAAATAATTATATATATATATATATATATATATATATATATATATATATATTATTTATATTTATATACACACACTTTTCACACACACACACACACACACACACACACACACACACACACACACACACACACACACACACACATATATATATATATATATGTATGTATATATATATATGTATATTTATGCTTTTTAACGTTTGTGCATATTCCACTATAACCGTCATATTCAATGACTTGCCTTTTAGTTTCACCAGATGAAATCTGACTAGCAGCTGCTCTTGTGTTTATCTGGTATTAGCCCGACTCCTCTTTCATTTTACATTCCTCTTGTCTATATGATTCTCTTACAGTCGCTCATAAAAATCATAATTATTTTTCTATTTTGTTTCACATACTCCCAGAAGATTAAAATTTAACGTTTCTATTTCCTATCTTAGATTTTCTTTCTTCATTTGTACAATGTCTTAACTTTCCGTATCCCGATTATGATTTACAACCTCAATGGTACAACCTCTTTACTAGAGTTGTTCCCACAGGAGAGAAGGGTCTGAAAATTTACATTTATAATATCTCATGTAAATATGAAAATGTATATGAATGAAAAAACAATAATTCCTTTTTAAGTCAGGCTATATAAGCCATAGTCAAAAGAATGGTAAATATTCTTTTATGATAATAGTAATGATAATATTAGCCGTTTCTTTCTAAGAAGATTTTCGACATTTCTTGTTAAAGCAGATAGTGCGATTTTCAATTGAAAGTTATAAAATCTTTCTAGTAAAACAATTTTCATGGAAATAGCTTTCTGAAATCCAGTAAATGATATTGCTCTTTCTGGTGTTGATTGAGGTTTCCTTCCTAACCTTTTGTTTGAAGTAGTGTGTAATAGCAGACCATATATCAATAGACAAGTTCTCACACCGGCGTCTATAGGATGAGGTCGCAATTGTAAGTTTGTTCGAAAAATAATGTCCGATTTTAAAATCAACTTTTATTTCTGAATTAATATATTTAAATAGTGTTTAATTCATTTCACAAAGGAACACTGAACATATATATAATTATCAATGTTGTTTATGACTTTACAATAAATCTTTTGGACGCCAAGAAATCTTTGAATGCAATTTCTAAAGCATCTTTGAAGCAGAATACCTTTTGGTTTAAAAAAATTGTCAAGATCCTAGAAAAAGTAGCAGTCGATGGACAAGAAATAGGGAAATATGGAAGATGTGGTAAAATCTCGTATGGCAAGTCAGTGAGCTACTACAGTGTCATCATGTGACTGAGCTTTGTCACAAAATAGAATTGTGACTAGTTGATTAATCAGTGCCTATCGCATTTTGTTTAACTGAATGTGCATTTCATCCAGTTACTGGCAGGAAACTGATTTTCTGGTAAGATTCCCGAATGAATACACCACACATTTAGTATAATCTTTTGTTCATGCAATTACGCTTCTGGAAAATGTTTTGGTCCTTCTCCATGATCAAGCCATTGAGCCAATCGTCATAAAGGAACCATTTCTCATCACTTTATTCGATCAAGAAATGAATCATTTCGATTCTATTAAAATGCAGCATTTAACACACTTCAAAATATCGAAATTTTTGACTTTCAATGACTTCATGGAGAATCCATTTACTGGGATTTTCTTTTTTTTTCACAATTTCCTTAAAATGATCAGATATTGTTGAAATGCTGACACATATTCTCTGAGACCCTTTTTCTGACACTTCGACGTGGGTTTTGTTCAAGTTGTGTTTTCAGATGTTGATTTTTAATTACAGATGGACGTCCTCTAGCACCTTGCTCTTCCATACTCGTATCCTCCCTACCAATAGAAACCAGTGCCGTACTGTCCGATGACAAATGGCTCCTTTATCACAAGCTCTGTTAATGTTGGCAGCAGTTTAAGAAGCTTTGTAAGTATACTTGAACTTATGCAATAAAAGTAATCACATCTCTGCCTTTTTCATATTTAAATTAAGGTGTATATAATGTTTTAAGTTAAAAACCTAAAGAGATTTCTATAACATTATATACTTTAGGAATGAGTAATATATTTTCGTACAACCATTATTATACCATATGAAAACAAAATTAAAATCGGACATTAATAATATCTAGAAGACCGTCTCTAGCAAAGGATGAAGGAATTAGACGTCGAACCTGGTCAGTTCCTTAGATTGGTCTATGCTTCGGAATACTGTAGACGAGCATGTACAGATGGTGTAATGGATAACTGCTCGAAATTTGAAGACTGAGAGCCGAGTTCCAATTCCAGTCGGGTTCGTTATATTCACCTGCGTGCAAATACCCTTGGGAAAGATATGAATCAACCTCTTCTCCTCCCGCCCAGAATGAATTAATATGTAGGACTTGTATCATTAAATCATAATTATCTTAAAAATTACTACAATCTAAAAATATCTTCTGGCTTTAAATAACCTTTAAAAGGTTGATAAGCTGTAAAAAACAAATCAATCATATTCAATAGGAACGTTTTCTCGCTCCTCGATTGAGTATAAACACTATTAATTTTATAATATTCAACACTACTGACTCCCACTGTATTATTATTATTATTATTATTATTATTATTATTATTATTATTATCATATCTGTTGTTGTTGTTAGGTTCTTGGCGTTCGTAAGATATGCGACACTATCTCAATTACAAATATCTGTCTGTATATCTGGCATGAGGACTTATGATTATTTACAGTATTTCGAATATTCAGAATGTTATCCTCATCTTCATGGCCATATTCACAACGGAAAAAGAAATGAGACATCCGGAGGTGGCATGACACGTGGAACTAGAACACTCTACCCCTGTGAACGAAATAAAGGGCTTGGTTTGAAATCAGCTAAAGAAGGTCGGAGCGTACAACAGCCAAAAGGTTCTTAGTCAAAAAATTCGCTGCATTCTTATATCTCTCTATTTTTACTTAAACGTTAAATATGAGTGAAATTAAAAGAAAATCTGGGGTGAAAAATACTTTGTAAACGTTTGTCTCGAATTGCTGAAACCTGGGTAAACTCTTGGCCAATGATTTACTGAGCAATTGCAGTGACTGAACGATGTTTAGGAAGAGAAAAGTACTGTTGTTGGACAAAGATATCAACTAGTGTCATTGTTACCTGATAGCATCCGTCTCCAAATTGCTGATAAGACACAGCAAATGATCGTGTAGATTGAATAGGACCTTTTACGTATGACTTATTTTCCCTGGTGACTCTTGCTAGAAACATAGATGTAATAGGATCCTCCGGTATTTCGCCGCTGTTGTATATTTCATTTATTATTTCGGTAACCTTATTGTTCCCGATATCTTGCTTTCCGGATTGTTAGAAATCTTCCCCTGTAGTTCTAGTTGAATCAACCTCTTCTCCTCCCGCCCAGAATGAATTAATATGTAGGACTTGTATCATTAAATCATAATTATCTTAAAAATATCTTCTTATCTTTAAGAACTCTGGTGAATCCCATGAATTATCGTCCTATTCCTCATTAAACCTCTTTTGGCAAAAATACTAGAGGCGAAAATCAACGCTGAATTGGTTAAGCATCTCACTTCATACGGACCTTTTTACTTAAACGTTAAATAGAAGACAGATTAAAATAAAATCTGGGATGAAAAATACTTTAAGTTGGAAAACACCAGATGACCTTGCCATTGCAAAAAAAAAAATATATATATATATATATATCCAGTGAGAAAAAAAGAATGAAAAAAGCTAATTTCCAATTTCAGGTTGAAAGAAATCTCGGATTTGCCTACCGAATAAAAAGTTTCAAAGTTTCAACTTATTTCTTTCTGAATGTTCTGCTACGTGTGAAATGTTTTAATGATTGAAACAAACAATTTGAGGAAGAAATTCCCGTCTAAATAATTTTATTTTTTCTTGTGTTTGTTTGCCGAATGAAGCCTTTCAATTGTTATGCTGAAAAATAACATATTTTCTGTTTACTATAGTAGAACAATTTCGACTGAAAGCTTCGTTTACCCAATGCTAGCCATAAGCATTTGGAGTGATGGTCCTTTCATGTTCCAACAGATCGTAATGAACGACACCTTTTAATTTCCACTAGAAACAAAACAATGATTTCTGTTTTGGTGTTGATGTTGGCACTAATTTCTCATTTTTTTTATATAACCAGTCTTTTTTCGTTTTCCGCCATGTTGGTGGCATGTAGAGTGCGTTCAGCCATTTTTCCAAACAGGGAGGGTGAGCATGCTGCTCTATCTGAGAATTTCAAATTGAAGTATATATTTCATCTTGCAAACAGGAACTCTGTGCGTGTATGTGTGATTGTACTTACTCAGACTTGGTTTAATACAGCAAAGAAGTAAATAAAATTGTGTTGCACCAATCTACTGTTTAGAGAGAGCTTATCTGTTTAGAAAAGCAAAATTTTAATTTTTAACATCCTGGCTCTCAAAGCTGCGTCCTAA
Organism: Acanthosepion lycidas; assembly: GCA_963932145.1. Taxonomy (NCBI): domain Eukaryota; kingdom Metazoa; phylum Mollusca; class Cephalopoda; order Sepiida; family Sepiidae; genus Acanthosepion; species Acanthosepion lycidas. Next base: position 9,284,486 of record OZ010588.1, read on the forward strand.
ACAGCAACTGAAACAGCTGCCTGCTTCATATTGAACGTAGGTCAATTATTAAGTCTATAGCTTGGTCAAGAAAATATTTATTCATATTTCTCGTTTTTATTTTTTATACAAGTTTTATTTTTTATGCAAGGCCCAAGAGCCATTCAAGGTAGAGGATTACCGCGTGGTGTTGTATGAGCGTAAGAAAAGGCAAGGAGTGCAGTTCATGAGTTTATGAACGATCGATAACAATTAGACCTAGATTGAAGAGGACAAGATAGTATTGATTTGGAAAACATTCTGCCGGGAGTCTGTTCCACAAAGCAGCAGTTGTTGTGAAGAAGTTGCCCGCGTAGAAGTTCCTTCTTACTAATGGAATACGCGGCATGACGGGTCTCAGTGTTAGAACACTTGCCAAGGAAAAGGCGATAGAGTAGTGAGAGGCTTGCTATGTTTCGTCCGTGGGAAAGGGGTTGTATGGTGGAAAATAATTCATCACCCACAAGGCGGCGGAGACGCTTTTGCACTCTATCAGCCATTTATGGTCTGATATGGAACGGTAAAAGGGACGGACTTTTTATTTTAGTGTCGATTAGTCATCATCTGGATTCGACATTATACACAGAAATTTTTCTTTGCATAATGCCAATTCTAGGTGATTATTATACGTGAATGGCTACAGAATTATTGATGCACCCTCGTATATAGATAAACACATATGTACGAAAAAAAGAAGTATCGGGACTGGTGCTATAAAAAAATGAAAACTACAATACATATCAATTCGGCACTTAATTTCCTTCAAAGTAGTCACCTCTTGAAGCCACACACTTTATTCAGCATCGTTTCTATTGATGGAAGAATTCCTGAAACTCATTTTTGGGGATAGCGAGCAGCTGTCTTGTCTCATTCGCTTACATTTTCCAGACGTTTTGAAACCTTGTTTCAAATGGGTTTGATTTTTTTTAAAGAGGACGAAGTCGCAAGAGCGAAATCTGTGGAATATAGTGGTTGTCGCACCTCAAAGAATGTCGGAAATTTTGTGTTTGATATTAAAATGCTGCACAAGCTATGGTCACTAATGGAACCTCTGTGGTATAATGAAATAACCACATTCTACACACTTTCCTTCCAAGCACCATTATAAACAAGGGAAGTGTGCGATAATGTTATAACTTACTGTGCATGCGCGACAGTGTTCAAAGCCATTCTGTGCCAAGCGGCTTATCTCTGCGTACTTTAGTTCCGTTACCATAGCGACATTTCCGATAATTTTGATCAGACTTAAACGCAGGTTTATGTACGTGTATAGTTACATCCAAAAAAGAAAGAAAAAAAAAGCAATGAGAGGGAAGTGAAAACAGATACAGATTTTTTAATAAATAATGTCACCGTTTTCGACCTATTTTTAAAGGTTATTTACGCTATAAAATAATTAGTTCGTACTTTCGGAAAGAAGCAAAACACTGATAAACAATGACAGTGTACAGGATCTATTATCACGATTGATAGAAGGTGTAGGTCATGGTTTTCTTTTTATTTGGCGAACAAAACAGAAATAAGCAGATTAATTCAAACCTAGACCATAACTAATATCGAATATATTAATACAGAGAAGAAAGTCAGGTTTATTACCTTTCCGACAATGATTTCTTTTGACGTTGATAGCATTTGTTTGAAGTAACGTTGTTTCTTTAATAACTCCATTTCGGAACAACCACATGATGCAAATACACGGATTGCAACGAAATCTTAAGAGTAGTCATTCAAGATTCGTTCCCGTTCTTAGCAATTCTGAAAGCATGATGCAAACATTGCCAGCATTGTTTTCACAAAATATTTTATTTATGTTAAAATGATCTGATTTCTGTGAATGTGTGTGTGTGTTCTTAACGTGAAACAGCAAAACGGTGCATTGTAGAGAGAGTTTTGTGAGAGCAATATCGTTAGATATCATAACTTGAAAAATAAAGTTATTTTCAAATCCAATTGAAAATAAATAATAATAGTGTGGTAGCTTTGAGCGGTCTCACCCCAATAATAATGATCTGTTTATATATTTATTTAAGTTTGTTACATATGAACATTCAAATAGTACACAAGATTAAAACTATGAGATTAAATATTTTGCTGCATGAAATAAAGCTACCTATGAAATAGTGATACCTTAATTTTTTTTAAATAATAACAAAAATATTAGGTTGGTGCAAAGATAATGACGTAATAATGTCGTTTTTTGATGTTAAACAATACGTCAAAAAACGACATTATTACGTCATTATTTTTGCACCAACCTAATACTAAAGACCTTTGGATTATTTACCTAACGAGTTCTTTCCGGAAAGGGATATATTTGTTCGAAGTAGCAAAGTGGTTTTAGACAACTGTAACCGGGTAGAACAATCTAGCAGGTAACCGTAATGGACTGGTCCGAGTCGTAGTGGAAGGCAATAGGCGTAGGCAATAGGTGAAGACTATAGGCGTAGCCAATAGGCGTCGTGAATAGGCGTCCTCTTGTACCTCCTCATCAGTCTGTATTTATGGCTGACACTAGCCAATCATATTACTGTGAGGGGGAACCCAGGTGCATGCATATTCATTGCATCATATATATATATATATATATATATATATATATACATATAGTGTATAAAAAAAATTGTAAAAGTATTTTTGGCAAACCCGGTATAAGTGGACATTGAAATCAACACCCGATTGCAAATGATTGCTTTTAAGCATGAAACAGCCTGGATGTTGACGTCAATGTCCACTTTTTATTTACATACCCTTTATCCTTGATATTGAACACTTTAACCCATACATATAGCATACCTTAAAACACACACCTTTTGACTTCCAGTCGATCTCGTTACATCCACTCATGTACAAATACCCTTGTGAACAGTATAAATCCATCTCTCACAGCTATGGATTAAATAATAGACCAGACTGTGTTCTTCAACTTCGATTAGTAAGCGGTTGAGTGGAAGGCAAACTCTGAATTTCCCTACTGGGATGGATGAAAAACTTGTTAGAAACTCATATACATCTAACAACTTGACAACCCTAATGTGTGCGTGCGTGCGCATCTGTGTGTCTGTGCGCATGCGCGCCCGTATTGTTTAAGATTTGCTATAGTTAAAGGAAATAGTTGTCGCTATTGGAGATGGAATATTTATAGATATAGACAGTGTGATATACGTATTAACACTGTCAGATTCACATCTCAGTGAGATCTTCTATAATCTTTTATAGAACACAGCCTATAGTCATTAGAATCCAGAGAGTAGCATAGCACATAGGGAATGATGGTGACTTTATATTCAACCAAGAGCACGCCCTCTAGCGACTTCAGCAAGCCAAGTTTCAAGGACGAATACACATCACATGTGATCATCTGGTGACTATAGGTCTGGGAAACATAGAACATGGAATAACATCATACCGGTGATATGATATTCATGTTTATTCATGTTTATTCAGTCATTCTACAAATTCCTTGATCGGCTTTCTTAAGCAAGAAAAATCATTTTCTTTCCTGATATTTTTATTCAAACGAATTAACTTCGCGTTTATATCACATGTTTAATCAACGTTATACCTTCATTCAAAAATTCTTTTAAATCATCTCATTGTGATTTCTAATCTCTCTCAGTATGTTCTATGCTTTGGGTCCATTTTAATTTTTAAATTTAAATATATTTAAATTTAAATATTTTTAAATTCTGCTTCAACTCTATACTTCTAAAATCTCCGCCTAAACTGTGAAATTTTTACTATTTATTTTTTAATTTTTTATTTATGCATTTTCCATGATAGGAGTAGATAGGTAAATTTATCGTCGGTTTCTCACTTCTCCTCGGTCTTTTGAACAGGAGTAGAGGTTTATCCCTTGTTTTCCATTTAAGATTAGATTTCTAGTTCCTTCTAAATTCTACTTCAACTCTATACTTCTAAAATCTCCGCCTAAACTCTGAAATTTTTCCTATTATTTGGTCTCCTGTTCATTCCAAAGTCTCTTCCTTCTATTTCCCTTTCAGTAATCATCTTCCGCTTGCGTCGTAGTGACGTTATCGTCTTGCTTGGGGTGAACTGATTAAAATTAAAAAAAACTTCGCAGACCATTACACCTACAGCATCCGTCATTGTATATGCTTGTGGAATTATCGTCGAATTTCTACTCCATTTTAGGAAAAATAAACATGGCCGAATTTGTAATTATATGATTTCTATAATAATGAAGTTTAGTTACAATGCTTGCACGAACAATATTTAAACTATGGACGCAGAAAAACGAAAGAACTTCAAATACACTAAAAATTTGTACAATTTCTGCTACTGTGTATTTTTGCAACAAATAAATATTGCTTTATTTGCATTATTTCAATTATTCGGACATTTATCCTCATCTTCATTAATGGAAATAATGCAAGTAATCATAATACCTCATCTCAGAGATATAGAGGCCGAAACGTTGTGAATATGGTAATGAAGATGAGGATAATAGTCCGAATAATATAAATAAAGCAAGTCATCATGATACCTCATCTCAGAGATATAGACAAATATTGCTTTATATTAAACAAAAAACTTAGATTTTCAGTTAGTACTTATAAAAAAAATGTAGAAACACAATTTTCCGTTGCCGTTCTTGAAATTCAGGTTTTCCATATTCTTTTAATTTCAGCGTATGGCGTCGAGACATTAAATAGGTAGAGATACGAGTTTTTCCTTTCCTCACAAAACTCGTCTTCCATTTGCAAATATAGACTAAACAACCTAAAATCGTTTTTTTCTCTTTCCATTATTCTTAATATACGTGGGAATTGCAAGAACTTTTTTATGGCGAACAACAAAACCGTAAAAGAAATAAAAATATGACTCGCAATCTAATTTTAGCTCTGAAAAGAACAAGCTTCAATCTTACGGTTTATGTGGCCGAGATACAAACGCAGCCTCGCTTTGATTTCATCAAAGCGAAATATTAGGCTATAAAAGCTGGTAGTGTTAAAATATAGGAAGTAAAGAAAACAAATGCACATTTAAAAACCTTTTATACAGATAACTATATTACGTAATTATTACTACTCTTTTATGTGGCGTGACTTGGACGGTCATGGCTCTCCACAACTTTTTAGCATTTGTAGCTCTTAACAATGTTATTTTATTATTCCTTCAATACTCTGTTCTAATATCCATTTACACAGGCTCGTTAGGTAGATTACTAAAGATAACATAAATGCTTCTGGATATTTTGAACAATTTCCTGAGTTTCCTTGGCATCATCTCTTATGAACAAAATGTCTCCCGACGGAAACCACTTAGGATAAGAGACTGAATCATAACGAGTTATCTGCCCTTCCTGTACTAAATAAACAAACAACTTATTACAAAAACACGTTATTTTCTCAAACAAACGACTGTTCCAAATAAATGGTTAAAGGAAATATTTAAGTCATTTTTACCAAGTTGAATCAGCGTCCTAGGTATGACGATAAAATACATCCGTGGTCTGGGTAAGATGATAAACTACGTCCAGCAACAAGGCCTCTAGTCTGGAGGTTTTGAGGAGTGTGGAACCACCTTTTAATTGCTGATGTTTTAATTGCTGACCCAGGGTGGTAGCGCCTGTTAGGGTCACAGCTCTGGGCAAATAGTTAACCACGAAACTGGGGTAAAAACACTATGAAAGTGTAAAAATAGGTTTTAATACGAGAAATACTTTGTAAAAAATTATTACCAGGAATAAGTTTTTGAAGAAAAACAACTATTACAAGCAATACATTTTTGAAAAAAAAAATATTACCAACAATGTTTTTTAAAAAATATTACTAGCAATATATTTTTTAAAAACATATTACCAGCAATAATTTTTGAAAAAAATTATTACCAGCAATATATTTTTGAAGGAAAAATATTAGCAAAAATAGATTTTTGACAAAACAAAATATTACCTGCAATAAATAACTTGTCGGCATTAAATAACCCATTGAGGTTGATATACCGTAAAACAAAACAAATCAAATCAAACCAAGTTGAATGAAGTCTTCACGAATTAAATTCGAAGAAAAGTACCCATGGAATAGAGTAAATATCAAATTATATTTGCAAATACAGGCTAGATTAATTTGTCTGGACTCGGTTGCTAAAATTATGAGATGAAAAAATGTTGTTATTATTATTATTTTAATTATTATTAGTATTGTTATCATTATCATTCGGCGTTGTTGTTCTTAAAGCAACAGCCATGAAAAACATTGGGAAGTAAGTTCAAATCTCATCGAAATCTAATTTTTTTTTCCGATTCTTCGCTATTGGTTTAACGGTCGAAGATTATATCGAACCATATTAAATAAAAGGCAACGATAAGATGTCGAAAAACTAGTCAAAATTAATAACAATGAAAAGGTTTCAGTCAAAAAGTCCTGATTTTTTTTTTTCTTTTTAGTGCTGATTTTTCTTTTTCGCGCTTCACTAAATTCCGTAGAGTCTCTTGTTCTGTTTTATTGTGTGTCGTTTCTGTCACTGCCAAGTCTGTTATTGATCTGTTTCTTTTGTTTGTTTGTTTACGTTTTTTACTTTTTTAACCCTTTGAGCGCTGACCACCGCTTTACCAGTGAAAGAAAAGGAAAATGACGTAATGCCCAGCCACCGGTTGAACAGTGGTAGAGAAAAATGACTTAATGCCCAGCTACAGGTTGAATGGTGGGTAAACACTTGCAAGTATTTTTATATCTACCGTAAAACATTACATACAAATTATTTGCGAATTTTGACTCAGGAGCTCAAGCAGAAGGGTTAAAATCGTTCTGGAACGCAGGGCTCAAAGGGTTACTCATTTGTAGATCTGGTAATCAATTCATCCGAACAACTGAAATGACAAGTACCAGCCGTTCATATCATCAAATACGTGGCACAGTCTACGTTAGAATCGATTTTTAAGTCATTCTTTTATTTCGATCGACATCAATCAGTGGCTGTAATCAATCAATTTCATAATGATGGTCATATATAAATATAAATATCGATAAGTTATATTCTGATGTAATGGAATAACCAGTCACCTACATGAGTGACTACAATATAGGTAGTAAATACCTATAAGTATCTGTAAGTCAACGGACTACTGAGTGCAGACGAAATGATTTCGGCTGGCAGGTCGAACTCTCTGCCTCTGAGCAGAGAGGAACCCGTACGAGGCTATGCCGAAGGGCAGAGCCTCGTTCGGGGAGGTTGACCAACCTGGTCCCGTTTATGCAGATTCTACCGGCATTTTTTTGGCCGAGCCTACGGGCTCGGATAACCCACGTTAAACTCGGCCTTGTACCACATGCAACTCTAATGGGCGGGTGACTAAATATACTAGCCGAAATCTTTTCTGCTAAATTGAACTCTCTGCCTCCGGGCAGAAAGTAACCCAAACGAGGCTCAGCCGAAGGGCGGGCAGAATCTCGTTCGGGGAGGTTGACCAACCCGATCACGTTTATGCGAGTTCCACGGGCATTTTTTTGCCCGAGCCTACGAGCTCGGATAACCCACGTTAAACATGGCTTTGTGCTACATCTACCCTCGTTTGGGGTGGGGGCTAGTAAATACCGTCTAGATTAAATTTTTTCAACTGTGCTGATCAAACTCTCTGTCTTCGGGCAGAGAGTAACCCACACGAAGGGCAGAATCTCGTTCGGGGAGGTAGATCCTGTTTATGCGGGGTCTACGGGGATTTTTTGACCGAGTCTACGGGCTCGGTAACCACACATTAAATTCGGCCTTGTGCCACATGTGACTGCGTGGGACAGTTGCTAGATACTGTCTAGCTGGAATCTTTTCCAGCTGTGTTGATCGAACTCTCTGCCCGGATGCAGAGAGGAACCCGGTCGAGGGCAAAGTCTCGTCCGAGGAGGTAGACAGACCCGAGTACGTTTATGCGGGATCTACGGGGATTTTTTGGCCGAGCCTATGGGCTCCGGTACAGCACATTAAATTTGGCCTTGTGCCACATGTGACTGTGTGGGGCAGTTGCTAGAGACCGTCTAGCTGGGATCTGTTACTCATCTCTTAGCTGTTGTCGAACTCTCTACATTGGGCCAGAGAGGAACCCGAACGCGGCTATGCCGAAGAGCAGATTTTTGTCCGGGGAGATAGACAGACCCGAACCCGTTTATTCGGGGTTTACGGAGAATTTTTGGCCTACCCTCGGGCTCGGATTTCTCGCTCCACATTATATTCGACCTTGTGCCACATCCTACCTCGTGGGGTTGCTGGCAAATATTGTCTAATTGGGATCTGTTCAGTACGACTCAGACTTATGAGAGAACTACTGACCTTCCAATAGTAGCACTGACTACTGGATTGTCTTGCGACGATCGTGCGCATAACTGTTACCTTTATTCTTATTGTACTGTTTTTTTTTTTTACAATAAACCTTTACTTATTTTATCCACCTTGTTTTTCAAGTATATATTCCTATTAGCACGGAATATAACATATTCAAAGGAAGCAGACGATGAAAAATAATGTGGGATTAGTAAAGTGGCAAGAGTTACTTAGAACATCAAAAGAAAGGCGGTTACAGAGAATTATCAAAGTCCCTAAAAGTAGAATTTATATTCTGAATCTGATACACACTGGGTGTACATGAGAATATCTTTATAATGCGTTTATTGCTATAAAATGTAGCTGTAAACACATTGTATACGGTGAGTTATTTGTCTCATTTTAAAATCTGAGTGAACGTTTTTATAACAAATGAAAGCCTGAAAAAATACTCAGCCTGCAGAGAAGCCACAAAACCCTTGAGTAGAAAGTAATTGGACTTTTAATTTTATTCTTTTTATTATTTAATTCGTGTTATGGTTAATATTAGTACCGCTTTTATAGAGGGACCAGTTAACGCTTTAGTCTACGATTCTGCGAGAGAGAGAAAAACAACTTTAGAAAATAAACAGGATTAATTTTTCGAAAATTCGTCCCAAAGCGTGACACTCTCGATAGAAAAGAAAAGAATTGCTTCTTTTTTTTTCTTTTTTTTTTTTTCTTTTTTTCGCTACCATAAGAAATGGTGACGAACAAAAACAGGTCGACTGGTTAGCAACACGAAAATACGAAAAGGAATCATTGAAGGCGTCACATTCCAGCTTGTCACCACAAAAGATTTTTTTTCGAAAGAAATACATGCAAAAATCCAGAATTCTTAAAAAATTATTGAAAACAGTTAAATTCTCTGACCTTGACCAACAGAATGACTTGACTATAAATGCAAATAAAGCAACTTAGGAAGGTCATCATTTTTTTCTTCTTCTTTTTTTTTTTCATATTTGTTTTTTATTTTTTTTAAGAATTTCCTCCCGTTGAATAAAAAAAGGTTTTATTGATGATATATGAAAAACAAGACCAAAAGGAGTGCCATGAAACTGTAATGGAAGAAAAATGGTGCATAATAAACTGTTGGAGAAACGGAATATATGCTGTTCAACAAAACCATTTGAAATAAATATAAGCAAGCAGAAGAGGAATGACTCAACGAGAAGTGTGCTGAGACATAGTGTGCGTGCGTAAGATGAAAGAAATAAAAGAACAGAAAAATTTGCTCTCCTGCGACAGGAGGCATAAAACTGAAACATAAAACAAGTACAATAGAAAAAGAAGAGTCTACAGAAATGGAATGAATGCATCAGAAAGCACTTCTTAGAAACTATGGAGGGAAATCTATAATAAATAAAAACCAATGAAGTATCGAAAGGCCTCAAAAGATCAATTTTTTTATAACTTTGTTAAGTTCGAACGAATGCACACAATCGAACAAGCAGATTAAACGAGACATATAACTAAACTTTTAATTAGAATTCTAATAAATATTGCTTCTAACAAAATTAGAACGGATATAGGCAAGAATAGTGTGACGTTTTCTATTTCAAGACACTAGAACAAGAAATGCTATTTTTATTATCAGAATTTTATCAGAGCGAGCAATAAAAATACAGAAAGACTTATACCTATTTTTAAAGATTTTTAAAGGAATTTGATAGGAATGACACGGATAACTGCTTGAAATTGTAGAAAGATAATCGATTTATCTGCAACTGGAGATATTTTCTTGCCGGGTTTATTTAAGCTGTACAGTAGAATGATCCTAAAAGAGTAAAAGGTATTACAAAGAGATATTATCGGCTGACACAGTTATAACAAAAATAGGTATATGGCAGGCACAGAAATATACTTAACGAACAACTCGACAACTCAGAGGAAAGCAAGAAGAAAGGACTAACTATCAATGATAAGAAGACAAAAATGCATGGATGAGAGCAAAAGATTCAGCCCAGTTTGTGAGTTTACATATTGAAAGCAACAACATCGAGAAATTGCAGAAATTTATCCATCTAGTTAGTCTAGAAACAGACGACAGAAAAGGTGACAGAAAAGGTGACAGAAATATTTAAAATTGTATAGGAATAGTGAAAGATATATTTAAGAAATTAGGATTAAGAGATAAGAAAATATTTGTAAAAACAAAGCAGTGCTAAAATATTGTATAACATCTAATTCCCTATATATATATATATATATATATATATATATATATATATATATATATATATATATATATATATATATATCTTACCTTCTAGCTTTCCTCCTTCAAGGGCGGTTTTTATTTTTCATATTTAACAGAATATGTGGGGTTTTTATGCATGTGTTATAGGGATGTTTTATTTTACAAACACAGTCAGCACAGTGTCCCTAAAAAGATCAGTCAACAAATTAATAACCTCAAACAATGCCGACATAGGTTCCTTGAAAATCAAGAAAATTATCGGAGACTATCAACCAGGATACCTATAAGTAAATATAAAAATGAATAAAACCGGGTAGCCATTATGACTTATCATTTCACAAATCCCAACACTTACCTACCAGCTTTCAAAACTCCTTAACCAAATCAATACTTTATATCTATCTATCGCTCAAAGTATCATATAAACTCACTAATTCCTTCCAATTCTAAAAACTATACAAACCAAGGTATTTTAGCGTCACTCGACTCAATAATCTCAAAACCACATTCGAAAAAATAAACTCTGTCCTTAACTTTACCTGTGAATGTAGTCAAAAAAATAAACTCCCATTCTTAGATGTTCTCGTAGAATGCAGTAATAACAAATGCACTATACAAAAAAACACTCTCAGAAACTCTTGCCACCTTAATTTTAAGAGTGAATGCCCACTTAGATATAAAATAGGCATTATTTTTTTAAATCCCGAAAACAGCACACGAGGATTCATCCTCTCGTCCCTTTTCATTAAAGAACACAATAATGTAAAACAGACGCTAGTTAATAATGGTTTTCCTAACTACCTCTTCGACCACCTTATTAGACTATTTCATTCTAAAGTAATAAATAACGATACCTGATCACACAGATAAAAACAATAACATTATCATCTACAAATGCCAATTACATGTCAACTATAAGCAAGACGAATTTTCTGTTAGAAATATTATAAGAAAATGCACAATTCCAGACCGTCCTGCAGAAGAAAGTTTAAAGCAGCTAAACTTATCAGTATCTGTCTATATTTCTGCGATGACGCATTTGCATATGAGTACACTATTTACATTATTCAGACTATTGTCCTCATCTTTGTCGCCATATTTATTACAACGTTTCGGCCTTTCAGTACCTGCCTATATTTCTGAGATGAGGTATTATGTACACTATTTACATTATTCAAACTATTGTCCTCATCTTTGTCGCCATAATTATTACAATGTTTCGGCCTTTCAGTATCTGTCTATATTTCTGAGATGACGTATTATGTGCACTATGTACATTATTCAGACTATTATCCGCATCTTTGTCGGCATATTTATTACAATGTTTCGGCCTTTCAGTTTCTCTATATATTTCTGAGATGAGGTATTATGTACACTATTTACATTATTCAGACTATTGTCCTCATCTTTGTCGCCATATTTATTACAACGTTTCGGCCCTTCAGTATCTGTCTA
>OZ010588.1:9301471-9408971 GCA_963932145.1 Acanthosepion lycidas
TTTCTGGGATGAAAAGTTATTAATATTTATATTATTTACATTTGAACTAATATCCTCATCTTTGTTGGTTTTATCATTAGGCTTCGATCATTCTGCTCTCCGACTTTCTGAAGGTTACTTGGATGATAAGCAGCGAATAGAATAATGTATTTCTTTAGTAGGATTCAGATATCGTTTGCTGGGCGTGATAATGTAAGATCTATTATGTAAATGCATTGCTAATGACTTTTGCTATAGAAATGCAATGTAAATGATTTCTATAAAATATGTGCATTGTTATTAGGTTGGTGCAAAAATAATGTCGTTTTCTCACATAGTAACATATGTGAGAAAACGACATTATTTTTGCACCAACCTAATATATATGCTTTATTATCGCGTTTCAACCTCTTTTTTTGTCACGCCCTCTGGACTTCTGAAGGTTACCTGGCTACACAGATAGATAGATATCTGAAGAAGGCTGGAGTGTGCAACAACCGAAACGTTATAATAACAACAACAAAGGTGAGGATATTAGTCAGAGTAATATAAATAATGCAGCCATTGTTTGAAATTCCTACGTAAATCAGCTGAGTCTGTTTCAATACTGAATGATAGAAGAGTGTCACTGAATCAGGGCCGAGTTTACTGACCATCACTTGCAAAACTTTCATTGATTTGAATAACAATTGAAAGTGCTCTATGAATATATGTAAACGCTTTTCAGTATATTTGCCGTTTCAGTATCTGTCATAACACGTCTAGGTATATGTGAGCCCAATGTTTGGGACGCTATAGTTTTCTTCTAAAATTGCTGATTGATCTTTTGCATACCTGTATCCACATGTGTGAGCTTTTCATTGCGAACAAATACACGGTGCAAAGGAATGTTATGAGCTTTTTTAAATTTTAATATTCATATATATGCATATGTAAAAACTTGTCAGAATAAGACTTTAGAAAAAGATAATATGCATAAAGAAAAAAAAAACATTATGAAAACTTTATAGTTTAGCGGTCGCGTTTCGTCCAATATGGACTTTTTCAAGACTAAAAAATAAAATTAATTTATTGAAACAAAGTATTTATAAAGAATAAACAAAATGCTGTTAGCAACTGGAAGAATTTACAAACGCGATTGCATATTCATCTGGTCAACTGAAAAATTACGTCAATTACTTTATGTTTGAAGAGAATATTTTCACATGTAGAAATATTGTTTGTATTCTTGTGTTGCGGATTCAGCCGTTTTCTCTTTGATTTCTTGATATATTTGTTGTCTACGTTGGCTAACTATCTATCTATCTGTCTGTCTATTTCAACCTGTTCACATCTATCTATCTACCTCTCTATATATCTAATTCAGACTCTTTATATCTATCTATCTATCTATCTAATTCAATCTGTTCACATCTATCTATCTGTCTATTTCAGCCTCTTCACATCTATCTATCTATTTATCTATCTATCTATCTATCTATCTATCTATCTAATTCAGCATCTATCTATCTATCTATCTATCTATCTATCCATCTAATTCAACCTGCTCACATCCATCTATCTGTCTATTTCAGCCTCTTCACATCTATCTATCTATCTATCTATCTAATTCAGCCTCTTTATATCTATCTATCTATCTATCTATCTATCTAATTCAACCTGTTCACATCCATCTATCTATCTATCTGTCTATCTATTTCAGCCTCTTCACATCTATCTATCTATCTATCTATCTATCTATCTATCTATTTCAGCCTCTTCACATCTATCTATCTATCAGTTGACCGTATGGATATACAATAGCTTTTCTAAATTCTTCTAGTTTTTTACATTTTGTTTTTTGCTTATAGATACTTTTTTTCAATAAATTCATTTCGTTTTTTTTTTTTTTTGCTTTGCAAAAGTCCACATTGGACGAAACGCCTAATGTTTTGTTTTTTTCCCTTTATACATAATATAATTCATCTATACAAACACAAAAGTCTATGAAAGAATAGATGTTTGCTTTTAGTACACCTTATTTCTTGCTCACTGAATCTGAGTTTATACGACCTGTCCCAGTGGTTGAACTCACAGTTACGATGCCACTAAGTTCAAAAACCATTAGACTATTGTCCTCCAAGTAGTGTTATACTATAGACTCCCACATAAAAAGGGAATAGGTTGTTTTATTTCGATCTCAAGTGTTTTTGTTTGATAGACCATTGGATGGTCCCTTTTGAGGTTCGGTCTTAGCGCCATCCACTCTAACGTCTTGGGTTGGTATGAAAAGCAAATGGCTTTTCGGAGATCAAGTGACAATAAAACCGGAAATAGACTATATCCGGGTGTTGGTCTATATTGACAGTCATACTTGGGATCGGGGTGAGTTCTGGTCCATCCTTGTTGGGAGACGGACTGCTGCCTCCGTTTCCTATTGACACCCACCACATTGGGATAAGTAGATAGGCAAGGAGTTGTTAAATGGCGGGGGGTGCTGACATAACAGAAGTTGTCCCAAGTATCACATGCCCACCAACCCGGACGAGCGCTGAATTAAACGCCTACATGTAATATTCAAAACAGACTTCGCATTCTTACTTTCATCTTGTTTCCTTGTGAGCATACATCGGTCCCTTTCCCAGCTTTCGATGGAGACCGACGAGATCAAGGATTAAAATTCAACGTGGGGTAGATCATTGGACGATCAGTGGAAGCTTCAGAGATTCGCGTTGTGTTTTTTCGGTAGTACAGATTAAAACCGAACTAGCTATCACTGAACAGTATTAAAAGAGAACCAGATATATCTAGACATGGACAATTGAATAAGAACAATATTCTCCTGAAGATTAAATAAAATGTTCAGTTGGAATTCTTTGAATAGTAGTTGGATAGACAGACACCTGAAGAAGGACTGAGGGTGCAACAAACGAAACGTTGCAATAATAGCAGCAGAAATGACAGCAATAGCTCAAATGAGGGTTAATGGGAAGTACAATAATATCCGAACAATAGTGCAGATAATGAGACAAAGTGGAAAATTTATTCAGACTACGCGCTTCGGTTCTTTACAGTAGGCGTCTTTAGAATAAGAGACAAATACATGCGTAAGGAAATTGTGTTGGAATATGAGGAAGAGATAATAAAGATCCTTATCCTATGCTACGGCCCCAAATTTCTCTTTTTTTGTATTGAATTCGTTAACGTCTGCTTGATTTGAAATTAGCATACTCCCGGTAGATCCATGTCTTCTTACTGCATTCAGATATATATACTTTTACAATGGTGTCTATTGAGCCCGGTTTGAGGGTTTCAGCGAAGAACTGTGAGATCAGTGCACTTTCAATATATTTTCTTCTTATTGAATTATTTTTTCTTTTCATGAGATGGGCATTTAAGGGGTCGAAATTATGGTTAGATGTGTGATGATGAAATACCAGTGTGTTTAATGTGTTGCTATGCAACAGATCCCTGTGATGTTTATATAGACTCCTAAAGCTATAAACGATAGAGTCAGCACCAAACGGGATAACAGCAAGAAACAAGACAGATGCAGGAATCTAAAACATTGCGTAAAATGTCCAATGATAAACATCGGCGAAATATCTATTAATCTAAAAACAAAGTGCATTGCAGGAACATATTTCATAACAACACTTAAAATGAATTTGTTTTCACCGCAACATATCTGACCAAAATACCGACCCAATAAATGCCAGTCTGGTTAGAAAAAATGTATTGAAAGTGTAGTGGTTACACTATTTATGAAAGAGGCTAATATTCGATATTACTGATCACCAGAAAAATGTTCGAAGCAGAATGCGGTACACGAACTAAGAGAGAAAAACCAGGAGTGGGCTATATTAAAATCCAGCAGACGTTAACGACCTTAGTATGGGAAAAATACTTTCTTGTATCATTTGATAAAGAGCTTTTTAACCTCTTTCTCATATTCCAACAGACTTTTCTTATGCACGGGTTTGTCTCTTATACAATCTGAAGCTACTAACTCTAAAGAGGCGATACGCGAAGCTTTTCCTTCTTGTCTTATTTTTATTTGTCCAAATGTAAATTATGTGCATTTTAAGTGATTTTATTGGACGAATGAATTGAAAATCAGGGATGGTCAGGAATCAAAGTAAGCTTTAATAATAGAATTATATAATGTCAAAGAATTTGAACGTTTCACTGTAGATTTATTTATTTTTCTGAACATAAAGTTTTAAAATTAATGCTCAGGACATGCAATGAAGGTTTATATTTAAATATACAAGCCACTAGCTTACCTGATAAATGTGGGCTTATTGTCAATCGATCTAGGTAAATTGATCGACAGTAAATTGCTCGACAGTAAATTGCTCGAAAAATAATTTCTCGAACTATCAATTGCTCGAAAGGCAGATTGCTCGAAGCCATCAACCCTCACTTTAGCAGTCATCCTTCTTGGACTTTCGATCTTGGTTTTGCTCAACACACGGTGGCAAGTCTACTCTCTTTACGTGTGGTTCACCCTTTCTTTCCCATAGCAATCATATCTATTGTCATTAGACTTGTCTTACAGTATTCCCTTAATTATTAATACTTATCACTGGATTGTTTATTGTTGGTATTGAATTAACCTACAATTATACTGATTATTTTCCGGATTTTTTCTATATTTGTTTTCTATTTCAGTCATTTTGGAGATCTCGAACCCTAGTGATGGACATAACTTTTGTTGAGAGCGAAATAGGAAAGAAGTTGTGTTTGGATGGATATCCATATATTAAGGAGAAAACAGTGAACAATAAGATTTACTGGAAATGTGAAATGTGCAAAAAAAAGGAAACGCTTAGCACGTGTTTTATTTTTTTTAACCACAGGTTTCGACAAAAACTGCCTTTCGCGAAAAATAAAATAAAACCTGCTATATAAATGTACTCGTTCTTTAATTTTAACTGTTCAGTTAACAACAATAAAGTTGTATTATTTTGTAGTAAATATTAGAAACAATGTGGTTTTATTTTTTTTTAACCACAAGTTTCGAGCAAACTGCCTTCCGAGCAATTGATAGTTCGAGAAATTATTTTTCGAGCAATTGATTTCGAGCAATTTACTGTCGAGCAATTGATTTCGAGCAATTTACCGGATACCATTGTCAATCAAGTGTGAAGTTTTAGACACTCTTCTGTTTCGCCTTGTACCATACTAAAGAATCGCTGAGACAATATCAGTCTTATCGCAACCATGACTACCACGTTCGTTACAAACGATCACCTCAACTACTATCATCTTACTAACAGACAAACATTATTATTACTCCATCACAGTATGTGTTCGTCTCTCTTGGCAGACTTTTTTGCGACTGACAGTGAGAGGAATGGTAGACACTCGTCGTGCTAATGACAGATGCGATTTACAAACATCACCGGAAGAAAGACAAGTTTGAGTGGACTTGCCGCCATTGACGACGTCATGCCGTTAACTGCTTGACAGTACGCCAGGGAACGGGAGGAAGGTTGGAGAAATATGGGTAGTTGAGGAAAAAGAGAGAACGGACAAGGCTACTGACAGACAGGGAAGTGAATTAGTTGTCTTTTTTTTTTTGTCCGATAAGATTATTTATTTTTCTTTCTCTTTGTTTTTCCATATGAAGTACGACGGTGCCGTATTTTTTGACATATTCACTTTCTTTCAGTTTCCCCGTGTCTCTGTTATTAACCAATATTTCACAGAAACAAATTGAATCCCATGAATTCTAGAAGATCACCAACCAAATCATTAACAAAGGTAAAACGGCCGTGCCCACAATTATAAATGGCCCGAGAGAGATAAGGCGAACCTCTTGGTCTCCATCTTTGCCTCTAACTCAACGTTAGATGACAAAGACCACCCCTCCTTTAATTCTCACGTCACACTGGGCACAATCTCAGTAGTATTATCATCACAGCACGAGCAGTCTCTAGATTTATCAAAGACCTTGGCCCTAAGAAAACCACTGCTCTAGACAAAATTCCGGTGGTTGTCCTTAAGAGCGTCAACCCGAAATTACCCCCAATCCTAGAGAAGTTATTCAACTGCTGGAGAAATCCTTCACAAGCGTGTGGAATGTGTCAAGTATATGCCCGGTTTTCAAGAACGTGAGCGTGTAATCTTTCCCTTCTCATTAAAGACCCATCATTTTCCTCGGTACCTTCAGTAAGCTTCTTGACGTCCTAATGAATAAGAAGGTCGTCGAGCACCTAGAAAAAACAATCTCTTCAGCGACGAGCAGTATGGGTTTCGGTCGGCCCGATCCACTGCTGACTTCCTAACTACCATCAATCACAGAATCAGTGAGGCTCTTAACGACAAACACACCTCTAGAATCATAACACTACATATCTCAAAGGCCTTCGACAAGGTGTAGCGCAAAGGCTTAATACACAAGCTCTCCAGTTATGGAATCACTGGAAGGATCTTGATCATAAAATTCTTCCTAACTGGTAGGTCACTAAAGGTAGTTATCAATGGCCAGTCTTCCAGAGCCCAAAACGTCAACGAAGGCGTCCCCCAGGGGTCACTCCTCGGACCAACGACTATACACGGGCGCATCTGTGGAACTACCGACGGCCAGAGATTGGCGACTGATCTCTCGATCTTGTACAAACTACCCAAAGGAGTAAAAACTGGTTGTTGATATTCAGTGCCTCGAAGACTAAGCTACTTACATTCCATCATCGCCGATCTGATCCCGAACTACCAACAATCGGGATGAACGGAGATCCTTTCGAGGAAGTACCGTGTCGTAGAAGAGTGTTAGGCCTCAAACTCATACTTGAACTCAAGTAGAACTCGTACATATGATCGTACTAATGATGCAGGCAAAATGATCGACCCCCTGTGCCACTCCAGTAAGTACCTGACTCCTCTTGCTATCTTCTATCAAGATCCGAATCAGGCCAAAAATGGAGTACTGTTGTCATATTTGAACGGGACTTATCCAGACCCCACTCTCTAAGTTTGATAGAATCCAAAATTGTTTCCGAGCCCTTGTTGGTGACGTTCTATTCTCCACTCTTCAACCTTTCTCCCACCGACGGGATGTGGCGAGCCTCTCTCTGCTGTACCGAAACTTCCACG
Organism: Acanthosepion lycidas; assembly: GCA_963932145.1. Classification (NCBI taxonomy): domain Eukaryota; kingdom Metazoa; phylum Mollusca; class Cephalopoda; order Sepiida; family Sepiidae; genus Acanthosepion; species Acanthosepion lycidas. The sequence goes on from OZ010588.1 coordinate 9,308,531, forward strand.
GAAAGTGCTCAGACGAACTTCCGCCGAGGCAATCTCTGGAAGGGTCGTCTTGATCATAAAATCTTTCCTAACACATAGGTCCATGAAGGTAGTTATTAATGACCAGTCCTCCGGTGCCATAGAGATCAACGCAGGCGTACCCCAGAGGTTACTCCTCGGACCAACCATTTGTTTGACCCACATAAATGACCTGCTGAAGAATATACTCCGATTACTTGTAAAAATCTATGCCAATAATATGATTTTTTCCGGCGCACCTCTAAAACTCTCGATGGTCCGAGTTTGGCAACTGAACTTTCTTCCGATCTTCCACAAAATACACTGAAGGATAACATTCAATGCCTCGAAGACCAAGCTATGTATATTCCATCATCACCTATCTGACCCCGAATGACCGCCAGTCTGGATGAATGCAGATCTTCTTGGGGAAGCACCGTGCTTTGAAAGACCGTTGGGCCTTAAACTTACACCCGACCTCAAGTGGAACTCATACATACAGTCCATTGCTAAGGATGCAGGTAAAATGATCGGCTCTTTCTACCTTCCCAGTAAGTACCTGACCCTTCCTGCTATCCTCTACATTTACAAGAGCCGGATCGGACCAAAATTGGAATACTATTGTCGTATTTGGGCGGGAGCAACCCAGACCTCACTTTCCAGCCTTGACAGGGTTCAACAGCGTCTCCGAGCCCTTGTGGGTGACGTTTTATTCTCCACCTTTCAACCTCTCTCCCACAGGTGGGATATGGTAAGTCGCTCGCTACTCTACAGCTACTTCCATGGAAAGTGTTCGGACGAACTACACTCCCTGGTCCCGCCGAGGCAAATCTTCACAGCAAGAACACAGAAAGTAATCACCCACATTCCTGAAGGCGAGTTTGTAAGCAAATTATATTTTTCCCTGAATTACAGACAGGAGATAATCTTAGCTATATTTTTCAGTAAATTGAAGGCGGAATTAAACCAAATTATATTCTTCCTTAAATTGAAGGCGGATGTTAAAGTAAATTATTGGGGACACATGGCACAGTGAATAAAGGCGTTAGATCCAGTGACAGGACCCAAAGAGTTGTGATTTCAATACCTGGTTAAGGCAGTGGAGAACTTGGAGAGGTGAATTAACAGGAGATAACTGTTAATTGACATCCATTAGACATCGCACGTGAATTAGAACAGTCTACCCCAGCGAGCGAAATAAAGGGTACAGTTCGAAATTCCAATCACCTGAAGAAGGCCGGAGCATACAACGGCCGAAACGTTCTGATAAATATGGCAACAAAGATGGGGATGATAGTCCAAACAATGTAAATAGTGCAAATCATATTTTCTCTAAACTGAAGGCGTGTGTAAAACGAAATGTTATTTTAACCTAAATTGAAGCCCAAGGTTAGATCAAAACATATTTTTCCCTAAATTGAACACGGGTTGCAATCAAACCGTATTTTCCCTAAACTGAAAGCGTGATATTTTTCAATCAGTTGAACGCGTGTGTTAAACCAAACAATATTTTCCCATAAATTGAAGCAGGGCTTAAATTAAACTTCTATTTAACCTTAAGTGAAGACGGGGGCTGAAAGAAAATACATTTTCTACCAAAATTGAAGGCGAAGGCCACTCTGGCTACATATTTTTCGCTTGATTGAAGTCGGGTGCTAAACCAAATTATATTTTTCACTAAATTGAAGGCAGTGATTGAACCAGACTATATTTTTACGTAAATTGAAGCGGAGTTTAAACCAAACTATATTTTTCACTAAATTGAATTTAAACCAATTAATATATTTTCCCTGAAATGAATTCTGGTTTTAAACTAAATTTTTTTTTTTTCCTAAAATGAAACGTTGTTTAAACCTAAGTACATTTTTCCTTAAATTGAAGTGGGAGCTTAAACCAAACTATAAACTATATTTTTCCCTAAATTGAAAGCTTGGTTTAAACCAAATTATATTTTTTCCGTAGATTAAATCAAGCCATATTTTTACGTAAACTGGACTCGTGTTTAAACCAAATTATTTTTCCGTAAATTGAAGTCGGGTTTTTCACCAAACTATATATTTTCCAAAAATTTAAAGTATGAATATTAAACCAAATTAAATTTTTCTTATATTGAAGGCGGGTTTTAAACTAAATTATATCGTTCCTTAGATGCGGGGGTTAAGCCAAAATATGTTTTATTATAAATTGAAAGAGCTTGTTAAACCAATGAAAGGCGGGGTTTAATCTAAATTCTTTCCTAAACTGGGGGTTAAAGCAAATTATATTTTGACCGAAATTGAATACGGGAATAAAACCAAAATTTATTTTTCCATAAATTGAAGGCTATGGTTAAACCAAAGTATATTTTTCCGTAAATAGATGTGGTTAAACAAAATTATATTTTCTTAAAATTGAAAGCTAGGTTTAATCCAAACAATTTTTTCCGTAAATTGAAGGCGCGAAAATATATTTTTCCTTAAATTGAAGGCGTATCTCAAACCAATCTATATTGTTTCGTAAATTGAAGGCGGTTTTTAACCCCCAAAATATTTTTACCTGAATTGAAGGTGAGGGTTAAACCGAAGGGATATATATTTCCGTAAATTGTAGGCGTGTCAAACTATGCATTTAACCAAAATTGAAGAAGGAGTTTAAACCAAACTATATATTTTCCATAAATAGTAATGTCATGTGTTGTCAGTGTAACGTGTTATCAAACTAATCAAAAAACATTGCATTGCATCTAGGCATATGTTTTTGTTGTTAATATTTCGTTCTCTCATGTGGTACGACGTCATAGAACCGCATCATGAATTTACGACCTGCGTCTGCTATTCCATGACCGTTATCGTCGAAATATTTCTGGCACTTAAAAGAAACTAATAAAACACCTACAGTAAAATGGAAATTAATAAGAAAAGCTAGAATATGTAGGTCATTAAATGACCCATGTCCTTTGTGCATACATGAGAAACTATATATGACTAACTTCATGAAAAATAAAAATTTACTGAATCAAAGAAATAAAATAGCTATTCTTTGACGTCATTGTCAAAAACTTTCCTTAAATAATATTTAAAAATAAAAAAAAATGGGAGTTGGTAATTATATTTGATATGAAAAAATAATTTTAAAGAATTTAAGTAATTCTATTACATTTATTTGATTTAAAAAGAAATATAGTCTATTAGTAATTAAGAGTAAAAAAATATTTTAAAATTGTAGTTAAATATAACGTATTCTAACCCAAAAACCCCTTTTAGAAAGAATCTTTAAGTATACAAGTAAGAAAAATTGCCAAAAAAAAAAAAAATTATCGTTAATAATTATAAAACCCCAGACAACATGCATTTAACGGATGTCAAAATTCGTTGAAAAATACACCCCTACCCTCCCTAAACTTAACCTCTTTTCGAACGTAACACATAATTGATACAACAATAGTTAATAAAAATGAACACGCTACCGCCCCGGTCTGAATAATTGGATTTCTCTGTATCCTTGGAAACAGGAAATTATGAATTTATATGTGCGTTTAAAACTTAGTAAATTTAAAAATAAGTTATTCCAAAATTCGCTTGAAGATGAAACAGAACTAATGCTTTTAATTTAATTCTATAATTAAATTTGAAGTTTTTATCTTCAGTTTTGAAACATGGTTATTACTGTGTGGCGAATAAACCATATTTTAAATCAGTTAATACATATATATATATATATATATATATATATATATATATATATATATATTTCAATAAAGGTGCAATTAATTTACAAATTCATGAATTATTCATACAAAAAACAAATACAAAGGGTAATGATTTAATTGGCGAGAAATCCATCTTCGCAAACAATTCAAATAATATACAAAAACCCCGAACCTGTTTATGAATGAAAAGATCCTTGTTTTATAAATTTCAGTTGCATAAGGTCTTATTATTTTTACAAGCTTTCGTCTGTTCCTACAGACATCCTCAGGTAAGGAAATAGATTTTGTTCTTGTTTTTGTTTCTTGTTTTTTAAGTGGACAACGAAAATAGAGATGTAATCCGAAAAATGCTATGAGAAATGTGTTATTGTTTTGGAACGTGCAGGACTCCTTGGAGAAAGTAATCATAATTTTTTTTTTCACAACTACTGCTGACTTTTAAAAAATCTGCTCTAATTCGTAAAATAAAAACAGCAATAAAACTATCTAATTATATAATCAGATAGGCTTGTATTTGCTTTTATAAATATACATTAAGGACAGTATTATCTGAAGAAAAAATTTCGATGAATAAAGAATTTTTACAAGATTTGTTTGCATTTTTCTTTTAATTTTTTCATTTTTCATTTTTCATTAATTTTTAAATTTTTTAAAAAATTCTTCCAAACAGAGTACGCGGTATGTTATTAAGTTTTTAAGTGAAGACTATATTTACTGAGCAAAAATTAAAAGCTTAATACAAATCATGCTATCAAAACATTTTAACATAATTAAAGCTATTTTTTGCGTGTCAAAATATTATATATATATATATATATATATATATATATATATATATATATATATATATATATATATATATATATATATATATTTAGAATGATATCTCGTAATTGATATTATGGTTAAAAGTTCAAGTGCTTCAAAGCTTGTCTCCCCTTTAGGGAAAGACCCTTGACATATAAAGGTCTTCGGCTTATCTTACACTCTGTTATCAAATTAAAAATTAAATTGAGATAATAAAATTATCTCATTTATCAATTTAAACAATTAATAACTGAGTGAGATAATTTAATTATTAATATAATAATAATTTTATTAGTTATTATCTCAATTACTTAATTAAAAATGCAATAACAATGTAATATTAATAAGTAATAAAATTATTTCTCATTATCTTTGCTATTAAATAATGAAATACCATTATAGAGGTAACTCAATAATGTAAGATTTTTTTATATTTTAAATTATTATAAGAAACAAACGAAAAAAAACGTTCTCACTTAGAAGTCATAAAATTATGTCAATTTTGGTGCACCGTACTAAACCTGTAAACACATTCAGCCATCAAATTATCGACAGAGACGTGAAAATAAAAATACACCGCGGTCAAGAAAAGTTTGTCTAAAACAAAAATATGCTATAAGTGATACTTATTTCAGAACAGATTAATTAAACTTTAAATATGCTTATTTTAACGGGATTTTCAAAAACGAAAAAACGTTTTGTGTACATTTCTCTAAAAAAAGTTATAAATAGCCGTTTCGATTGGTTTTTGGGAAGAATCGACAAAAAATCATTCAAATTTCTATTTGAAATACTCTATAGTATTTTCTTCTTGAATTAGAAAATTTAATCTTTTAGATTTCAATTGAAGCTGAGGGAAAGCTTGGAAAAGGATTTTTCCTTTATGAAAAATACATTTAAACCTTAGGTATACCGAATTTTTTGAGGTACCTAACACACACACATCACACACATATGCACATACATAGATACATATATATATATATATATATATATATATATGAAGAAATCAAAATTCTTACTAGACAGACACACATACACAATTATGAATACACATTACCATCCGATGCCCACTTAGACATACAAGAATCTTCACAATTTTACATTAAAATATGTAATTATCTACTGTTTTAATGCACGTGACACGTTTCTGACGAGTGAGAACTGAACCGAATATAATAATAAATAGATAAAAATATCTGTGCTTTTCGATTTTTTGTCTGTTTTCTCTGACAAAGTTTTAATAAAAGTGAAACATGTTCGATTGATTCACGTTTCCTATCTGTTTATTTTATCATCCAGACGGATTCCGATCCATATTTTATCCGCATTTGATCTTATATATATATATATATATATATATATATATGTGTGTGTGTGTGTGTGTGTGTGTGTGTGTGTGTGTATAATTATTTACCCGCTGTCCCACGCAGCAAGATGGGGCACAAGACCGAGTTTAAAGTGGGGTATCCGAGCCCGTAGGTTCGGGCAAAAATTCCCTATAGACTACGTGAAAACTTTAGTCAGTTTCCCGAAACGAGACTTTGCCTTTCAGCAGATCCTCGTCTGGAGGATACCCTCTGAGTAAGCATATAATATATATATTGTTTATCGATCATTCTAATTCTCGATTTCAATTTCTAAAACTTTATTTATTCCTATCAATCCATCCCGTAAAGCATATTTCACGACTTTATACAATATAAAATATTTACCTTTTAAAATTAAACTAATTTAAAATTAAACTAATTTTTGAAACGCACGCAAGACATCTTAACAAATTTCGTAGGAATTGAATAACTACTTATTCGATAGTCTTATTTCAGACAGACACACTTAGACTTCGAAAGAAAATTGTGTTTATAGATTAGATTATTATGGTTGTAACAACTGTCACATCTCTGTCGGGTGATTATTAGGCATTTGCAGTTGTTTTGTGACTTTTCTTGTTTCTTTTTTGTTCTTTTCAACCCTCTTTTTCTGCTTCTGATTATAGACATCTCTGACAAGCAAGCCACCATTTCTGCCATCAGTCCCAGCCATTGTCCCCCTATCCACGTTTGATTGCAAGAAACAGCACCACAAATGCTACATGGTTGCCACAAAGCGACATAATGATAATGGTGATGTATGTTTACAAAGGGGTCCTCGGTTTCTCATCTTTCACTCCGATTACCTCCCTTCCTTTCTGCATCTCGTCAGAGGGCGATGCAATTTTCTTCTCCAGTATTCATTTATTTCCTCCGTTTCCCGCCAATTTGCGTCATATAACAACTGGTGTTGCTTTCATTCGTATTAACGTCATTATCTGTACCTCTTTACGTGTATCTCCTAATTTGGCACATACGTTTCTGCGGTGTCTACGACAAAGCTGTCCTTAATCCTTAGGGTCAGTTATAGCATCGAGGACGAAACATTATTGTCACTAACCCAGAGCCTGACCCCAGACTATACGATACTGACAGACATTGGGCGATTTTTCCACCTCACTGTGGGAAGTCCACAGGAAAATGCAGCTTTATGGTACGTTTTTTCTTGCATTCACCTTGTTCTCAGTTTATGTCCGTTAGCTCAGAAAGAAAATACTAGATCGATAATGTGCGATTTTCTGTATGTAGAGTGACACTTACCTGAAACAAAATAAAAATAGAAAAATTAGACATTGAGAAAATAATAAATATGGATAGATAGATAGATAGATAGATAGATAATGAAAAGACTGAGATAGATAGATAGATAGATAGATAGATAGATAGATAGATAGATAGATAGATAATGAACAAACTGAGAATGTGATATTTGAATTAACAAACCAGGTCTCAATACCAAGATGAAGATTCTTCATATCTATCTATCTATCTATCTATCTATCTATCTCAGTCGATTTACATCTGTCTTTCTCAGCCTCTTCATATCTATCTATTTATCTATCTATCTCAGTCTGTTTATATCTATCTATCTATCTATCTATCTATCTATCTATCTATCTATCTATCTATCTCAGCCTCTTCATATATATCTACCTATCTCAGCCTATTCCCATTTATCTATCTTTCTCAGCCTCTTCATATCTATCTATTTATCAATCTATATATCTATCCCAGTCTGTTCATATCTATCTATCTATCCATCTATCTATCTATTTATCTATCTATCTATCTATTTCAGTCTCTTCATATCTATCTATCTATCTATCTATCTATCTATTTCAGTCTCTTCATATCTATCTATCTATCTATCTATCTCAGCCTATTCACATCTATCTATCTTTCTCACCCTCTTCATATCTATCTATCTATCTATCTATCTATCTATCTACTTCAGCCTATTCATATCTATCTATCTTTCTCACCCTCTTCATATCTATCTATCTATCTATCTATCTATCTATCTATCTATCTCAGCCTATTCACATCTATCTATCTTTCTCACCCTCTTCATATCTATCTATCTATCTATCTATCTATCTACTTCAGCCTATTCATATCTATCTATCTTTCTCACCCTCTTCATATCTATCTATCTATCTATCTATCTATCTATCTATCTATCTATCTCAGCCTATTCACATCTATCTATCTTTCTCACCCTCTTCATATCTATCTATCTATCTATCTATCTATCTACTTCAGCCTATTCATATCTATCTATCTTTCTCACCCTCTTCATATCTATCTATCTATCTATCTATCTATCTATCTATCTCAGCCTATTCACATCTATCTATCTTTCTCACCCTCTTCATATCTATCTATCTATCTATCTATCTATCTATCTACTTCAGCCTATTCATATCTATCTATCTTTCTCACCCTCTTCATATCTATCTATCTATCTATCTATCTATCTATCTATCTATCTCAGCCTATTCACATCTATCTATCTTTCTCACCCTCTTCATATCTATCTATCTATCTATCTATCTATCTATCTATCTACTTCAGCCTATTCATATCTATCTATCTTTCTCACCCTCTTCATATCTATCTATCTATCTATCTATCTATCTATCTATCTATCTATCTCAGCCTATTCACATCTATCTATCTTTCTCACCCTCTTCATATCTATCTATCTATCTATCTATCTATCTATCTATCTATCTATCTATCTACTTCAGCCTATTCATATCTATCTATCTTTCTCACCCTCTTCATATCTATCTATCTATCTATCTATCTACTTCAGCCTATTCACATCTATCTATCTTTCTCACCCTCTTCATATCTATCTATCTATCTATCTATCTATCTACTTCAGCCTATTCATATCTATCTATCTTTCTCAACCTCTTCATATCTATCTATCTATCTATCTATCTACTTCAGCCTATTCACATCTATCTATCTTTCTCACCCTCTTCATATCTATCTATCTATCTATCTATCTACTTCAGCCTATTCATATCTATCTATCTTTCTCACCCTCTTCATATCTATCTATCTATCTATCTATCTATCTATCTCAGCCTATTCACATCTATCTATCTTTCTCACCCTCTTCATATCTATCTATCTATCTATCTATCTATCTATCTACTTCAGCCTATTCATATCTATCTATCTTTCTCACCCTCTTCATATCTATCTATCTATCTATCTATCTATCTATCTCAGCCTATTCACATCTATCTATCTTTCTCACCCTCTTCATATCTATCTATCTATCTATCTATCTATCTATCTATCTATCTATCTATCTACTTCAGCCTATTCATATCTATCTATCTTTCTCACCCTCTTCATATCTATCTATCTATCTATCTATCTACTTCAGCCTATTCACATCTATCTATCTTTCTCACCCTCTTCATATCTATCTATCTATCTATCTATCTATCTACTTCAGCCTATTCATATCTATCTATCTTTCTCACCCTCTTCATATCTATCTATCTATCTATCTATCTACTTCAGCCTATTCACATCTATCTATCTTTCTCACCCTCTTCATATCTATCTATCTATCTATCTATCTACTTCAGCCTATTCATATCTATCTATCTTTCTCACCCTCTTCATATCTATCTATCTATCTATCTATCTATCTATCTCAGCCTATTCACATCTATCTATCTTTCTCACCCTCTTCATATCTATCTATCTATCTATCTATCTATCTACTTCAGCCTATTCATATCTATCTTTCTCACCCTCTTCATATCTATCTATCTATCTATCTATCTATCTATCTCAGCCTATTCACATCTATCTATCTTTCTCACCCTCTTCATATCTATCTATCTATCTATCTATCTATCTATCTATCTACTTCAGCCTATTCATATCTATCTATCTTTCTCACCCTCTTCATATCTATCTATCTATCTATCTATCTACTTCAGCCTATTCACATCTATCTATCTTTCTCACCCTCTTCATATCTATCTATCTATCTATCTATCTATCTATCTACTTCAGCCTATTCATATCTATCTATCTTTCTCACCCTCTTCATATCTATCTATCTATCTATCTATCTATCTCAGCCTATTCACATCTATCTATCTTTCTCACCCTCTTCATATCTATCTATCTATCTATCTATCTATCTATCTATCTATCTACTTCAGCCTATTCATATCTATCTATCTTTCTCACCCTCTTCATATCTATCTATCTATCTATCTATCTACTTCAGCCTATTCACATCTATCTATCTTTCTCACCCTCTTCATATCTATCTATCTATCTATCTACTTCAGCCTATTCATATCTATCTATCTTTCTCACCCTCTTCATATCTATCTATCTATCTATCTATCTACTTCAGCCTATTCATATCTATCTATCTTTCTCACCCTCTTCATATCTATCTATCTATCTATCTATCTATCTACTTCAGCCTATTCATATCTATCTATCTTTCTCACCCTCTTCATATCTATCTATCTATCTATCTACTTCAGCCTATTCATATCTATCTATCTTTCTCACCCTCTTCATATCTATCTATCTATCTATCTATCTATCTCAGCCTATTCACATCTATCTATCTTTTTCACCCTCTTCATATCTATCTATCTATCTATCTATCTATCTACTTCAGCCTATTCACATCTATCTATCTTTCTCACCCTCTTCATATCTATCTATCTATCTATCTATCTATCTACTTCAGCCTATTCATATCTATCTATCTTTCTCACCCTCTTCATATCTATCTATCTATCTATCTATCTATCTCAGCCTATTCACATCTATCTATCTTTCTCACCCTCTTCATATCTATCTATCTATCTATCTATCTATCTACTTCAGCCTATTCACATCTATCTATCTTTCTCACCCTCTTCATATCTATCTATCTATCTATCTATCTATCTACTTCAGCCTATTCATATCTATCTATCTTTCTCACCCTCTTCATATCTATCTATCTATCTATCTATCTATCTATCTACTTCAGCCTATTCACATCTATCTATCTTTCTCACCCTCTTCATATCTATCTATCTATCTATCTATCTATCTACTTCAGCCTATTCATATCTATCTATCTTTCTCACCCTCTTCATATCTATCTATCTATCTATCTATCTATCTCAGCCTATTCATATCTATCTATCTTTCTCACCCTCTTCATATCTATCTATCTATCTATCTATCTATCTACTTCAGCCTATTCACATCTATCTATCTTTCTCACCCTCTTCATATCTATCTATCTATCTATCTATCTATCTACTTCAGCCTATTCATATCTATCTATCTTTCTCACCCTCTTCATATCTATCTATCTATCTATCTATCTATCTATCTACTTCAGCCTATCTGACGGTCATAGTCTACTTCTGGGCATTTTGTTTTAATTCCGCTGCTAATCCAACTGCCAAAAGCGATTAAAAATTCTGAAAGCCTTATACATCAAACGGCTATCAATAATCCATTATCAATAAAATTTGTTTCAATCCCGGTGCGCACGTGTTAAAATGCCTTTGAACTGTAAAGGGCGCTAAAATCTATTCGACACTTACTGCCTGTGAACGAACCAACTTTAATTCCAAACTTTGAATGGTTAACAGCTCTCAGTTTTCTACCTTCTTTCCCAGAAATCCACCAACGACGATCACAAGGATTCGGAACATTACACATGATTTCGGTAAGTTCCGTTACAAGTTTCCATCTGACATCAAACAACTTATTAGAGACCAGATGAAAGGCTTAAAGGGATTAACAGACATTCCATGTTCATTCAAGTTTATAAGACATATATACACGAAGAACTTTTGCCGTGTTTAAAATTTTTAATTCATATAAAGTATATTTAACTGTATACGTGAGTCTGTCAGAAGTTCCAAAATCACAAACTGGAAAAAAGATTACATTTTTTATGGGTTAAGCAACGGATATCAATGGGACTGACCTCTTCAAACTGAGACAGACTCGATCAAACTTGGATACGAACCTGCTTATCCTTGTTTATATCTCAGAGATGAGGTATTATGATAATTTACATTATTTACATTATTCGGACGGTTATCCTCATCTTCATTGCCATATTCACAACGTTTCAGCCGTTTTACGCTCCGGCCTTCTTCAGGTGACTGGAACATCGGACCGGACCCACCAGGGGTAGATTGTTCTAGTTCCACGTGACATGCATCTTCCGGGTGTCTCAGTTATTTCCCTTTAACCCTAGATCTAACCAACGTCTTTATCCACTTCGTCATGTGGATGAAGTCGTTGGATAGATCTAGTGGCTAGATCCAAAGAGTTGTGAGTTCAATACCAGGCCACGGCAGTGCTGAATCAAAAACCTGGAAAGTAGAGTTAAAGGTAAATAACTGAGACATCCGGAAGAGGCATGGCAGGTGGAACTGGAAGAATCTACCCCGGCGGACGAAATAAGAAGGCCGGAACGTAAAACGGCTGAAACGTTGTGAATATGGCAATGAAGATTAGGATAAATGTCCGAATAATGTAATTAATGCAAGTAATCATAATATCTCATCTCAGAGATCCAGACACCTGAAGAAGGCCGGAGCGTACAAAGCCCGAAACGTTGTGAATGTGGCAATGAAGATTAGGATAACTGCCCTAATAATATAAATAATGCAAGTAATTATATCTCATCTCAGAAATCCAGTCACCTGAAGAAGGGCGGAGCGTACAAAGCCCGAAAAGTTGTGAATATGGCAATGAAGATGAGTATAACAATCTGAATAATGTAAATAATGCAAGAAATCATAATATTTCATCTCAGAGATCCAATAACTGGAAGAAGACCGGAGCGTACAACGGTCGAAACATTGTGAATATGGCAGTGAAGATAAGGATAACAGTCCCTCTAATGTAAATAATGCAAGTAATCATAATATCTCATCTCAAAGATATAGACAGATATATAGAAAGACATATACATAAAGGCCGGAGCGTACAACGGCCGAAACGTTGTGAATATGGCAATGAAGATGAGGATAACAGTCCTAATAATCTAAATAATCCAAGTAATCATAATACCTCATCTCAGAGATATAGACAGATACGTTGTTGAATATATTATTCTAATTTCGATGATGTTTTTTACTGTATTACATTCGAGCTTCAATGGACGCTTCATATTTGAACAACACTAAACTAATTATAATGAATGTTAAAAGGTAACAGAAGGACCACCAAGACCGTCTAGTAGCTCAATATAACAATGTAGTAATTTCGACAATTTCTACATGCTTCAATATTGTGACTAATTAGATTCATTAATGTTTTTTCTAAGGGTATAAATCTACTTCTTCATGTGGTTTGTCCTATCACCTCATATTTTGACAAAATGTTTCGTCACTACTATGTCATACTGAGTGACGAAGAACCACTTTCCCATAATGAACGTATTTGATGGCATATAAAACTTATATAATATGAATAAAAATTATGGGATGATGAATAGAAAATTGTCGAAACTTCATTTAAAATTTCTTATTTGGTTTCCATTCAAAAGTTGCTTCTTTTTGCGCATTTATGAAAAATTTATAAAATTCTAATAATTGGGGAAAAGTGATTTTCATATGCCCTCAAAAAGTGGGTTTTATCTGTTATCGAATTGAGGAGTTTACTAACTCAGTCTTTAGCAGCAAATAGATGCTTCAGGCATCGTCATTACAAAATACAATAATAGCATGTATTTGTGTGTGTGTGTGTGTGTGTGTGTGTGTGTGGTTATACGGACATCTTTCCCTGCCTAAAGAAAAGTCCCTTTAAACATCAGCCATTCCATTAACTCTTATGCAACCCTACCCTCTTTCAATTGACAAACACAAGAACCAATTGTCAAGGAAGTCATTGCTGGTAAATCACCACATATTTTGGTAAAATAATGTAAATAATGAAGCTGCTTATCCCTGTTTAGATATTTGTGCCACTGCATTAAACCAAGATTTAATGTGTGTATATTTCTATCATAATCTGTCAACTTCGACCTGTTCACGTATGACTATTTCTATCATAATTATCGAAGTATTGCAGACAAATGATCTGTTATCTAGTGAATTTATTTATTTTTGATTGGTCTGATCGGTTGATGGATCGATTAATTGATTGGCTGATTTTTTATGGTGTATCAAATGATTGCAGGTTATTTTAAAGCCGAACATTATCTTTAGACTCTAATAATTGTTAAAGATACAGTAGAAATCCCTGACAACCGGACTAAGAAGGCCTTCCGGATATGAGGAATTGGTTACAAAGTCCGGATATGAGGGATTCCGGATATGAGGAATTGGTTACAAAGTCCAGATATGAGGGGTTGTATTTAAATTAAAATAAAAGAACTGAAATTGGGTTTAACATTTATTTTCAATGTTTTATAGTAAACAAAATAAGCTAATGGTGAGTGAAATATAACGGAATTGTTTTTAAGGAAAAAGAAATAAATTATGTAATGTTAATGAAAATTCATTAAATTAAATGCAAAACAAATAATGTAACGAGCATTTTTTAATCGCTGTTGCATGATGATTCTTTCTCTTCTAATGTCATTCTAAACTTTTTTCCGCATTTTGTTTTGCTTTTGTTCTTGAACTTTCTTAAACAAAAGACACTTTTTTTTAACTCTGCGTGCGTTATTGCAATCGTCATAGCTGAATGCTGGTGTTATTTCCATAAAACTGACAGGTTTTTCAATAGCTTTTTCAATTTCAGTCCAGGTTTCATCACAGTCATGTTTTTTTTATTTCCTTGTTCACCGTGACAGTGAGGAACTCTGGAGAATAGTTTCTTCGGAAGATTTTATATCATACAATGTTGACTTTTCCTATGTTGAACTCCATTCCTTACAATGTACTTTCACCAGCGTCTAGCTTGTTTAAAATTTCCACTTTTTGCGATAACTCCAAAGTTGTTCTTTTCCTCTTATTCGCATCATCTTTTGTACCAATACAAGCCATTAGGGTGAAATAAGCATAAGCAATTATCCAAAGTAAATGTCCTGAAAAACAGAAATTTCAAATCAGTTACATATCACGCAAATAGTTCAAATATACTCATCAAAATCATGTCCGGATATGCGGGATTCCGGATAATCGGGATTCCGGATATGCGGGATTCCGGATATGCGGGATTCCGGATATGAGGGATTCTACCGCAATAATAAATTACTGATACAAGTTTTCTAATTAACCTATAGTTGAGGGAAGAAGAAGTGGATTCATAACTTTTCCAAGGGTACTTGCGCGTAAGTTTATATAACTAACTCAACTGGATTTGGAACTTGGTTCTCCAATTTCCGAAATCCGTGCAGTTTTCTAAACCGGCTGCACCTCCAGGCTTACGGTATCAGGTATTCCGAACCAGCCACCCATCTAAGGTACTGCCCAGGTTCGACGTTGCTTCACTTCGGTGATCGCACGTCAACCTTATGACAAAGCATTTACCCATCCCCTCTCCCCCAAAATCTCATTGGCGCTCTATGCTTTGAAAGTCTCTTGGGTCACGAGTTCAATCCATTGGAACTTTTCTATTCAATCATAGATGCTAGGAAAATGGTCGGCTTATTCTATCGCTCCAGGAAGTACCAGACACCTGCTTTTCTTCAAAAACCAAAAAAGGAATATTGCTATCATATCTGGGTTGGAATTGTTAAATAGTAACTTTCCAGTCTTGAAAAAGAATCGTTTAGGTCGTCTTGTAGATGAAGTCTTAATTGTTCAAGATGCAATCGTTTGCCTACAAGCGAAATATTATTAGGTTGGTGCAAAAATAATGACGTAATAATGTCGTTTTTTGACCTGTTTTTAACGTTAAAAACGACATTATTAGGTCATTATTTTTGCATCAACCTAATAGAAGCCTACTCCTCTTTCCAAGGAATATTTTCTAATAGGCACCATTTTTTAGTTCCACGATTTCAGACCTAACAGCGTGGAGAGGTCATACCACTTCAAAGAAGCCTTCAAATCATCCTCATATCCCCAACGCTTTATTTGCTTATTTTATCTCTGCTGCTTACTCGATCTCTCATATTCTTCCTTCCAAACCATTTTGATGCGTTCGATTATTTACAATACATTCTTCATAAACTGAACAAATGTTCCTTTTTTTATAGAAGTGTGCTGCATTTTTACCTTGCTTAAAATAAAATATTACGACCACGACGAGAATAAGGATACTGTATTGCGGCAGTGGTTAGATTGAGGAATCGGAGAGTCGAGTTAGAATTCCATTCGAGTCTATTGCATACTTGGGAAACGAGTGACTCCAACTCTTCTCCCCTCAGCTATGGGTAAAATAGTATGACAGACTGGGTTCTATAGCCTTGGTTGGTAACCGGTGTAGAAGAAGGAAAACTCTGAATTTAAAACTCTATGTAGTTCTGGCGAAAGATATACTATGCAACAAAGGAAGGGATCGTTCGTATTGACTCAATGATCCAGACTACGGTCGATTCCTTTTTAAAATAAATCTTAATAGGCTAAAACCGTCGCTTTCGGGTTCAGCATTAAAATCAACGAAAAAGACGCTAATTTGGACAAATTAAAAAAACAAACAAAAAAAACTTACTTACATGACAAATATTACAATACAATCAAAAGTAAAATAAGCCACAAGAGTCACTCAAGATAGAGGGTTACTGAAAGAGGTTGTAGTACGAGCGTAAATGGAGGAAGTAAGAAGTGCATGTTGGGTAGATAATGTTTTACCTTAGACTTGAAGAGGTTGAAATTGTAATAGTCGAGGAAGCATCCTCTCGGGAGTCAGTTCTGAGGAAGAAGTTGTCTGAGTGAAATTTCTCTTTACCAATAAAATACAAAATCAATGAGGATGAGTCGAGCCTATGTATGTAGCATGGTGGGTCCTAGCAGTGAAAACATGAAGAACTAAATAATGTATAGCTCGTCTGAACATTTGCCATGTAAATAGCGATAGATTAGCTAAAGGAACGTTTCCACCACACATAATATGACAAATACAGCACAAAGATTTTAATCAAACACAGTATAATTGTTTCCCTATAAGTAAGTCAATGAAAAAGTCAAAAGTAAACGTTTGTATGGACAGACTCAGCAGGACATCGTATGTGTAACGTAACAGGTAAAAAGTAGCCGTGTGATACGAACAGGATTTAATACCGTTTGACTCTACAAAGATTGTATACTAGAAAATATGGCACTATTTACGTTATTCGTACTATTGTCCTGATCTTTGTCGCCATATTTATTACAACGTTTCGACCGTTGTACGCTCCAGCCTTCATCAAGTGGTTGGAATGTCAAACTTAACCCTTT
Organism: Acanthosepion lycidas; assembly: GCA_963932145.1. NCBI lineage: Eukaryota > Metazoa > Mollusca > Cephalopoda > Sepiida > Sepiidae > Acanthosepion > Acanthosepion lycidas. The sequence goes on from OZ010588.1 coordinate 9,325,744, forward strand.
ATTTCGCTCACTGCGGTAGACTGTTCTAGTTCCACGTGCCATGTTTAATGGATGTCACTTATCAGTTAACTCCTGTTAATTGTCTCCACTGCCTTACCCGGGTATTGAACTCACACTCTTTGGGTCCTGTCAGTGGATCTAACCAACACTTTTATCCACTGTGCCATGTGTCCTTGAGGGCCGGAACGTTGTAACTCAATATTAAAGGGTGATTGGAATTTCGAACAGAACACTTTATTTCGTCCATCGGGCTAGATTCAATCACCTGATGAAGGCCGGTGCGTACAACGACCAAAACTTTATGTATCTGGCAATGAAGATGAGGATAACAGCCCGAATAATGTGAATAATGAAAATAATCATAATACCTTATCTAAGAGATATAGAGCCCGAAATGTTGTGAATATGGCAATGAAGCTGAGGATAACAGTCCGAATAATGTAAATAAAGCAAGTCATAATGATACCTCATCTCAGAGATATAGACAGGCAATGTTAATCTTTATATACTGTCTTCCTGATTACACTTTTATTGTCTCGCTCCTTCTTAATTCTTTCTATTTTTTAATTCTTCCACACCAAGTGACCCCCTTGTGTCTTAGTGGCTTTACTGCCTTGCTTGCTGGGAAGGCGATTAAGAAATTGAGTGACCTAAAATTGAAATCGAGAAGTCCATGTTTTTTATGTCTTATCTTTTAGTCCCACTTGTTATAAACCCTGACCCACTCGCTAAAATATTTCCCTTTCGCCAAAAGACCACATTTATACTTTTATTATGTATTCCATAATCCAATTTCTCTATAAACGTCCTAACTTGTCCAATCGATATAATTATAGAGTTGTGGGTCGATTAATGTAACGGAAACTTACAAAGAATTGGTCAAGTTGACACTGCGACTAAAAATAATCCAATTTTCAATTCAATGTTTTCTGATTACTCAAGATTAAGCACTTGAGATCATGAACATAAAAAAAAAAACAACATTTTATTAAGTTTCGTAAAAGTTAATAAAAGTCTCCTTTTTTTTTCGTTTAAATTAATTGTAAATTTATCCTCCTATCCAAGCGTGTGAGCGATATCGACTCGGAAAGTGAATTAGGCGTGCCGAGTTCAATTTCTTCTCGTTTCTATTTTGTTCGCTTTACACTAATAAGCTTGGAAAAGGCATGAATCCATCTTACTACAGCTATGGGTTAAATAGCAGTGCGGAGTGGGTGGTAACCAGACTGAAATAAAGACTATCTTTCCCTAGAGACGCCACTGCTGCTACGGCTTCAGTAAATTTGCTGCTTCTACGACTCTAAGGGGTTACGGAACATACGCGCCCGGCCACCCGCACAAGCTCAAACAAGCGTACTTTTCCGACGTGTTTTCTTTTAATTCGTACTCTGGGACACTTTTTTTTTATTATATTACTATCGATTAAGTACTCCAGATTACGAATTAATATTTTTTAAGAATTCATATCGTATGAGGAGTTTTTTTTCATTTTTTTTTTTTTTTTTGGCTTCCGTAGGATCATCAACTTACAACTTTTTTTTCTTTTCATACTCATAATTGAGATCTCTTTCATTGAGAGGATTTGGGAAGTTAAAACATAAAAAAGTGGCAATAATAAAAGGGCCAAAAAGCTTATATCTTCTAGCTAAGATTATTAGAAATTCATCAACAAACTAAAAAAAAAGAGCTTAATATGGAGTGGCTTAACTCATGCACAAATAAGAAGCCTCAAATCATCTTGTATTTCATACATTAAAATGACAATCCAAGTCAGCGCCTTTCACCTGGCACAATCGGGCAACAAATAACCACCTTTCGATAAAGGTAGACTATTTCTTTCTGCCTTGACTTGAAGCATATGTTTAAATATGGTCAAATTACTACTTCGTCGTTATAGTCAAACTCTCTCTCTCTCTCTCTCTCTCTCTCTCTCTCTCTCTCCCTCTCTCTCTCTCTCTCTCTCTCTCTCTCAGTAGTCAAATTAGTAATATTAATGCTCGAATAGTCCAATTTAAATTTAAGAAAAACAGTAGCTGGAGGCATTTTTATATTTAAGAGAAGTACTTGGAGGCATTTTTATATTTAAGAAATAGAGTAGTTGAAGGCATTTTTAAATTTAAGAAAAAGTGTAGTTGGAGGCATTTTTATGTTTAAGAAAAGAAGTAGTTGAAGGCATTTTTAAATTTAAGAAAAAGAGTACTTGGGGTCATTTTTATATTTAAGAAAAGAAACAGTTTGAGGCCTTTTTATATTTAAGAAAAGAAGTAGTTGGAGGCATTTCAATATTTAAGAGCAGAGGTAGTTGGAGGCATTTTTAAATTAAAGAAAAGAAGTAGTTGAAGGTATTTTTAAATTTAAGAAAAGAAATCGTTGGAGGCATTACAATATTGAACAGAAGTAGTTGAAGGCATTTTTAAATTCAAGAAATAGAGTTGTTATATTATATTTCCTTCAGTACAGCTTCATATTTTTCAATCGTAAAAAAAACTTTTATCCCGAATGGAAACAAATATTATATCAAAACGTGGAAGAAACAAAGTGACACTAAGTTTTTAATTTTTGAAATACATTATTTTTAATTTACATTATTCCGTTAATGATTTAATAGGATCCTAAATTCCTTAAATGAATAAAAAGTCATGTTGAAAGTTGTGTGTTTTCAATGCTTTTAATCCTTTTAGCGGGGGCGGGTTGCCTCCGATCAAAGACAGTGACGTCGAAACAGTCTGACGTCTAAACAACTGTGCCGAATTTTTCAATTATTTTTCTGACGCCGAATCAGCTACGCCGAAACGTACGAAAGCCTTAAATAACACGGTCAGTTTGGAAGAGAACCTTTTCATCTGCATGAAATTCCTTCCGATTCGTCCTTCATATCACGACTCGACCTCGAAGTACTTTCCAGTCTGCATACAAAACGTTTAGTCTTCAATTAGCATGCATACGATGTAATCTTCAATTAACATGCAGATCATGTAGCCTCCACTTAGCCTGCAGATAATGTAAACTTCAATTTGCATGCGTATCATGTAACATTCAATCAGTATGCAGATCAAGTAGCCTTCAATTAGAATGCACAACGGAGACCAATGGCCACCAGTCCATAAATATTGGGATATTAGTCCTGCTAATATTTGTAAAAATGTTTTATTTGATTCATTTAATGTACAATTAGAAAACATTTATAAACCATTATATATATATATATATATATATATATATATATATATATATATATATATATATATATATATATATTGTGTGTGTATTTAGGCAGCATTTTTTCATTGATGCACGTTTCATTAAATAATATAGGAAAGTTTTGTCTATTTATTTTATGCAATCACAAACATATTAATCTCCTATATCGTAATCAAATGCATACAAATTATAAGCAAGATGAAAATATACTAAAAAATTAGTCAATACTAATATATCTACAACAGATCCTAGCAAAAAAATTAAGTTAATCATATACTACACTAAATCTAGTATATCCAACTTAATTATTCGCAATGTTTCTTCCCTCCTCCTCGTTAGTGATTTGCAATTTGTATTAATGCTGTGAACGTTGGAATTTATATATTACTTTCGTCCTCATCGCATCGGATATATATATATATATATATATATATATATATATATATATATATATATATATATATATATATTTTGAACAATAAAAAAAATTAAAAAATTAAAATCTTCAGACACACTGGGTTGTAGATTAATATTCTTTCGTTGTTTTTTTTTTGTTTTTTTTTTATTATTATTCCTCGACTAGTTTCGGCCGAAATGGCCATCATCGGGAGAAATATTTCTGCTTGCTGCTCGCACTAAACTACAGAAATCGATATATATATATATATATCGTTAACAAATAGACATTAAGGATACATTGATATGAATTCGCTGTGAGGCAGAATATAGAGGATTACTGCCCAATTACTCAATCCGTGTTAGATCAGGTGTAAAATTCAGTCTTACTGTTATACTACATCTGGTACTGCCCAGGCCTCACTGTCTAGGCTCTACTACGTTCAAAATTGTTTGCGAGACCTTGTGTGTGTTGGAGTGTTTCTGTCCTACAACCCGTTTCCACGCAGACAAAATGTCGATACCTCGCTATTTTCTCGCTCTTTCCATGGCAAATATTCAGACGAACAACCGGATCTGACCTTCACAACAAGGAAGCGCCATGCTATTTGCACAAGGTCAACATATCCTTTCGTATTCCGCCAGAATTCCGACTTTATTAAACAACAGTGTTGCTTTTTCGATAGCTGAAACCTTAACCTCTTCATGTTCAACCTTTATCTATCCTACAAATCCCCGTAATATGCTCTTTTTACCGTCTCCCTTTATACCCTTACAGCAATCTTGTTCAGCGAAACACTCCCTTGAGTGGCTCTTGGGCCTTGTACTGCGGGAAAAAATATCATAAATAATATTACTAAAGTTTTGATTTTTATGCAGACATCAACAGAAAAAAGTTTTTTGTTGTTATTTACGAATTAAAAATGACCAACTTAAAGCAGAGTAAGACTATTGCTTGTCAATAAGTGCGCATCAAAATGCTATCAATTTGGTCTATTATTACTGGGAGTTTTTCTTTTTTTCTTTTATTTCTTTTTTACTTTATTTGATTTTTTTTATTTTTTATTTTTTTACTTTATTTACTTTTTTATTTATTTGTTTTGCTTTTTTTTTTACTTATTTTTAATTTTTTTTTTTTTTTTTTTTTTTTTGCATGTGCCCGTCTTGTAATACGTGAGTTGTACTACTGTGGGATTCCATATTATTTTCCAAAATCCTTCTCGCAAGTTCGTGAATATTGTAAACGACGACCATCAGATTTGGCGGCTTTTAATTTTAGATAATCAACTCCTACTCGGTGACAGTGATGTTCTTATTTCCTTCTTTTCTCTTTTTTTTTTTTTTTTTTTTTTTTTCTGCACCATGTTTAACTCGAAATTCTTCCCTAATACCCGCATTGGCTGAAAAGAACCCGGATGTCAAATGAAAGGAATGTCTTTTCATCCTCGTCCCACGCTGAATATCTCTCGACTTTGTTGGAGAATAGGTCGCTAATTGGCCAATAAGTGCCTTGGCTTTTGTCTGCAAATTGATTCGGGTCAATCCGCTCGTGACCTTACTGGCATTCAAGTGGCGCTATCAGGTTTTTGTTAGACGCTCACATTCACGCATGTACGTGCGTGCACACACGCACACGCACATACATGCACGGTCGCGCACACTTCTCTAAGAAAGCGGGTCATGTTTGTCTAAAAAGTCAACATAATGATAAACTCAAAAATATTATCTCTCTAAAATGCCAGATTATGCCTCTCCACAGCGTCCTTCCTTCTCTAGATCTCAGCAATACTTTCTTTGTGATCTTTATTTCTCTTTGTGCTAAACGTTCCTCTTCCATCTGAACAAACATTACAAGTAGGTTGCGTTCCACATGTATTGTGAGTGCTAAATTCTCATTGTCTCCGAACTATTTCTCATTTTTATGTGCTAGCAAAAGTTTCTCTTTACTCCCCCCCACCTCAGCACCACCACCATGGTTTTGCTTCTTCCTTTCTGAAATGTCCAAAGGAAGAAATTTTAACAATCGGATCGACGGAGAAAACCTTCTGACAATCGCAGAACGGAAGCTGAAATTTCGGAAAATTTTAAAATGTTAACTTGGTTATTGAAATACAGCTCGTTAGCCTTGACATTCTATTTAGGATAAGTATCGTTAAGATTTCAAATCCAGGATAGGTGGAATACGTTAGAAACCTCTATAAGGACCCTTTAAGTGGTCAACGGATATCAGGCGAGTGGGTGAGCTGTAGCTTGGTAGGTAACACCCGAGTAATAATCGGAAGAGGCTTTGGGACCCCATTGAAGTTACTTTTTCCCTCGATTAGAATCATAGATAAAGAATATGTTTTTTCATGGAATGGAATGGAAAAATCTTAATTTTGATTTCATCAGAATTAAGAAATAAATAGAAATTATTTCATCACGTGATAGCGAAACATTTTGTATAATGTTTCTTCACTACTTTATTGATTTTGCCAAATTTTTACCGTGGTTTGGTTTTCATCTAAAACTTAAAAACAAAAAATGAGCCTTGTACTTTACGAGTTGCCTCCCTTAAAAATAAAGGCGGGTCGTTTCGTTTCCAAGAAAAATGTCACCAGTCAACATATATATGGGAGAAGTTATGATAAGAGATTATCACAGCGTTTGAGAGATTTTCTTCCTAACGCGCTGAATTTCAAATTCTGGATCAGCCATAAAGTGGTTCACCATTATATAAGGGTCCAGCTTTCAATGATGTTCTACCTAACGCGCCGAATCTCAAATTCTGGATCAACATTAAAGTGGTTGACCATTATAGCCGGGTACTCCTTTCACTGATTTTCTTTCTAACGCGATCAATTTCAAATTCAGGATCAACATTAAAGTTGTAGGCCATTATAACCTGGTCATGCTTTAACTAATTTTCTTCCTAACGAGCTGAATTTCAAATTCTGGATCAACCTTGAAGTGGTTGACCTTTATAGCCGGGTCATGCTTTCACTGATTTTCTTTTCAATGTGCTAAATTTCAAATCCTGGATCAACCTTTAAGTGGTTGACCATTATAGCCGGGTCATCCTTTCACTAAGCAATTTATTACTTTGTAACGCGCCGAATTTCAAATTCTGAATCAACCTTAACTTGTTTGGCCATTATAGCTGGGTACTTTTTTCACCGATGTTCTTCCTAACGCGCTGAATTTCAAATTCTGGATCAACCTTAAATTGCTTGACCATTATAGCCGGGTACTCCTTTCACTTATTTTCTTTTTAACATGTTGAATTTCAAATTCTAGATCAACCTCAAATGGCTGACCTTTATAGCCGGGTCCTGCTTTCACTGATTTTCTTCCAAACGCGCTGAATTTCAAATTCTGGATCAACCTTAAATTGGTTGGCCATTATAGCCGGGTCTTGCTTTCGCTGATTTTCTTTCTCAGATGCTGAACTTGAAACTATAGTTTAAAGTTGCTTTACATTATAGCTATATATTTACATTTTTTTATTATTAAGGTACTGTAGTTGAAACTCTGGACCAACTTTTAATTTTACTGACCGTTATAGCGGGATCTTGCTTTCCTTGATTTTATCCTTCACGGGCGGAATGTGAAACTCTGAACCAACCTACAGTGGCTGGCCATTATAGCCGGCTTTTGATTTAACTGGTTTTTACTCCTAACCCGCTTAATTTGGTACTCTGTATAAACATTAAATTGGCTGACCATTATACCTTGATCATGTTTTCATTTAGTTTATACCTAACGCGCTGAATTTGAAGACCTGCATCAACCTCAGATCCTGTTTTCATGGAAGTCACAATAAGCAGAATACTGAGATGTCCAAGACACGGAGGTTTCAAAAGACAGAGGAGAGACGACTAATTCGCGTCTTGTTAGCCAAGTTGAACATAAATTCACGACAAAACGGGAAGGGTTAATGTTTTGTAACCAGAACCAATTTATTGTATAAAAACAGTATATAAATTTTCATATTTACACATAAGTATAAGTGGAGCGATATTATCGAATCAATTCACTGTGTCATAGCAGACAATTTTTCTTGCTACAATATATCATGCACATTTATAAATCTACCATTCGTCGGTGCATTTAATATTGCTGCCAGATCTGGAGATCCTGTAACATATTTAAATATTCTCGACAGAAAACGGCCTGTAATGTTATACCTGGCACCTCGACATCAGTAACTTTCCCATCGCCGTGACGTGACTTCATTCTTCCTTTTCTATAAATATTTTCATGGCAATTGTTCTAATGAGCTCCTTGCTGTATTATTCCCCTCCCCCACGGACAATGAATTGTACATATGGGGACTAGTTAGGACTTTCATAGAGACAAGGGGGCATTACGGTGAATGTAGTAAGAAAATAAAGTAAGAATGCACTGTTTTGGCGTTAGGAATATTGTTGCACGTTTGGGTCAGTGTTTGTGGGTAGCTAAGTTTAATGTTAAGATAGATGAAGACTGTACTCTTTTTCCCATTCATCTTTTTGGCCTTGTGCCACATTTTCTGTAAATAAGCGGAAATAAATATCGCTCTAGTCCTTGCTACATCGACCGCGAGAATTTATGTATACTACCAGACTGGCAACTAGGCCCCACCATTTTGCTGTTGAAATAACTAGTTGTAAAGGTAAATTCTATTCTAATTCGCCTGTGAAATTCTCTTCCAGTTTCATGATTTCCTGCCACTTACAATCTTCAAAAATTTAAATACAACAGAATCATTTTCTCTTATTGTCATGTCAAAAATGTAAATCGCCATGTTCTCTCTTCCTGAACCCTGTTCTTTTGTGGCTATTATCCTTTCTCCTCACTAAAATTGTCTCATTCACTTTCACTATCAATTACTCCCGATGTCTTAGTGGAATTATCGCTTTCCTTCGAGTGAAATGATTTTATATTTATATATATATTGTCATCCACAAACAGACTGTTTCGCTGTATCACAGCTCATCAGTGTGGCCTCTTGCTAGGATCGAAACACGACTGAATTGGTGTCAGTCGGGGATTCAACCACTAAGCTGTTGATGAAGGTGAATTTAAGCGTGTTTATTTTTAGATAACACAGTGACTGAGAGAACCCGATTCGATTTACCGAAGAGTCTTGCATTATTAACCATAACAGTCACTGTTTACTAATCCACACTTCAACCGAAATACATTTTTCAGGAGCATATATATTGTCATCCACAGACAGACTGTTTCGCTGTATCACAATTCATCAGTGTGGATAGATCTTCGGTTGCCTCTAGCTAGGATCGAAACCCGACTGAATGGACGTCGGGTTGCCTCTAGCTAGGATCGTTGGCGCTCGGTACCTGTATATAGCTGTGTAACACGCGATCTCGCGTATCGCGCGACCCCACAATTTTCATTTTTAAAAATGATTTTATCATGTATTTTCTTTATCATGTCTTGCGAGTTGCTTTTTGAGAAACCAAATTACAAGAGACTAACCTCTTTTCCTCTATCTCTTCCATCTTCTAGTTAAATAAGTCAAAAATGTAAAAGAGAATGATAAAAGTATCGTTAGTAACGCTATACTCGTTGTGTAAACACGTACAGCCATAAACATGGAAGAGTTAAACATCTTCTAAACGTAAACAATGGAAAAGATGCATATTCGCTGTTTGTATTTTATAGAATGATACTAATATGTGAATATTACATGCATTATTATTGGATACAGTTAAGTAAAACATCAGTTTCAGCAAAAATATGTTTATTTTAAATACAACTGTACTTTTTGACTACATTAAATGGATATACAGTGGGGGCAAATAAATATTCGTACACATGAAAAATTGTATTTTTATAAATGTAAAAGCCTTAACTAAAACAAATTTTGATACATTTTATGTGTAAAGATAAATTTTATTAAAAAATAGTAATAAAATTAATTGAAATTATTCTAACAGAAATTAATGCATTTTTTTTCATTTTAACTAATAGAAAAAGTATTCGTACAAAACAAAAACAGCATATTAACTTAATTTAATACTTTGAGTTCAACAGCTACCAGTCTATTCCTGTACGTCTCAACTAATGATTTGCGCACATTGAGTGGTATTTTGTCCCATTCTTCTTGGCATATTGTCTTCAAATTCTTGATATTTGGTGGTATTCTTTTCCCAATTTGAATTTTCAAATGTCGCCATAAATTCTCGATTGGGTTCAAGTCTGGGGACTGACTTGGCCATTGCAAGACATCAACGTTTCTTTCAGCTAACCATTTCCTTGTAGATCTAGCGGTATGCTTAGGATCATTATCCAGTTGGAAAACCCAATCAGGAGGTAGCCGAAGTCTCTCAACAGAACGCATTAAATTGTCTTGCAGGATTTTCTGGTATCTTTCGGCATTCATCTTGCCATCTATTATTGATATTCTGCCAACACCTTTTGCAGAAAAACAGCCCCAAATCATGATACCGCCACCACCAAACTTTACAGTTGGCAACGTGTTCTTTGGTAAGTAGGCTTCACCGTCCTTCCTCCACACATGATTTCGATAATTATGACCAAACAACTCTATTTTAGTTTCATCTGTCCATAGTACTTTTTCCCAAAATGAATATTCTTTATCCTTATGGTCTCTAACGAATTTTAGCCTAGCATCTCTGTGTCGTTTCAAGAGGAGTAGAGTCTTCCTTGGGATGCGTGATTTTAGACTGTTTTGTGTAGTTCATTACTTATTGTACGCTTGGTTACTTTAATCCCTAATGCACGCAGATGTTCCTGCAGCTCTTCTCGGGTAACCTGTGGATTTTGTTGGATCTGGTGTCCTAATATCCTTGTTGATTTTAGAGAAATCTTCCTCGGGGTACCTGTTCGTCTTTGGTTTTTGACGCTGTTACGAGTTTTAAACCTTGCAATGAACGAAGCAATTGTAGTAAAAGGAATATTCAGGTTGTTAGAAATTGTTCTGTAACTGTTCCCATCTTTCCAAAGAGACAAAATGTGTTGTTTTTGTGAAATAGTCAATTCTTTACCTTTAGGCATTATTAGAACCTTCTCGTAAGACTAGAAATTGCAGAATGCTCTGATAATGACTAATAGCGTTAACTATAATTACTGATAACATTACTGGAACATTCCAGAATATACTTTTTTTCATAATTAATTGATTATTTATTCTAATAATTGATTTGTACGAATACTTTTTTCACCAGTTAGAATTTTAAAAAATGCATTAATTTCTGTTAGAATAAGAATTAATTAAGTTTATTATTATTTTTTAATAGTATGTTTCTTTATACATAAAATGTGCCGAGATTTGTTTTATTTAAGGCTTTTATATTTATAAAAATACAATTTTTCAAGTGTACGAATATTTATTTCCCTCACTATATATATTGGTTAACAGCCTAGCCAGAGCCAGCAGTACATACGCTAATTTTATATCTCGTGTATGATGCAACCCCCAAAAAACCAATAACACTTTTGCTCTTGTATATAAATATTTGTTATGAAATAACAAAGATAACTTTTACAATTTTGGAAGAAATTATTTTGATATGTTTCGCTGGTGATCAGGGCTCATGAGAAAAATATTTTTTTTTTCTTTCTGTCAGAATTTCTGGGATGTGGAGTTATCATTATTTATAGTTGAACTAATTTTTCCTCATCTTTAGCTGTTGTGCCCTCAAGACTTCTTCAGATATCTACCGATTCCAATAACTGTTAGGGAATTTTCAAATTGAGCCCTTTCTTTAATCTACAGAAAAGATTGTTCTCATTCCGTTGTCCATATCTCTAAGGAAATGCGTACTTTTTATTAATTACTACTCACTTATTACTAGCATTGTTTCCACTGAGCCTACATTTGTACTACCCGGCCCAGTGATTGAACTTACAATTACTGTATGAGTTCAATCCATAGGCCGGGTAGTATAGACCCAGTGAATACAAGGAAAGCAATAATTGAGGCAGAAAAGAACAATGAGGGATATACTTAGAGATGGACAGCAGAACGTGAGCATTCTATCTTCGTATATTGAATAAAGTGTTCAGTTCGAAATTACCCGGAATGATAGGCACCTGCAGAATACCGGACGGCACAACGACCGAAACAATAAAATCTCCAACTTTTCTTCTTCTATGTTCCGCATCCCTTCAGAACATGGTTCTCCATAACTTCCTATTCCTTCTGGCTCTCAATGGGTTGCTCTCCTTTTTCTCAGGCCCCCATCCTCCGTTCTGTTGTCCATTCACACAAGTTCGCCAGTTTAGTGCCACGCTACATTTACTTGTCTCTCTCAATAGGTCCTGTAAGAGTTAAGTTTTCCAAGACCTCCTTCCTCGATTTGTGTCCAAGGAATTTTCGCTGTCTTTTTCTGGTTCTTAGTATAAGTGTTCTTTCTGTTGCCATTTTCTTAAAAACTTCTTTGTTGCTTACTTGCTCTGCCCATTAAATACCTACCATAATTAAACCAATACTACCACCATCATCATCATCATCAGCAGCAGCATATCATCAGCAGCAGGTAATCATCAAAATCAGCTGCAGAAGATCATCCTCATCATCATCATCATCAGCAGCAGCAGCAGCATATCATCATCAGCAGATAATCATCAAAATCAGCTACAGAAGATCATCATCATCAGCAGCAGCAGCAAATCATCATAATCAGCAGCAGCAGATCATCATAATCAGTTGCAGATCATCATCATCAACAGCAGAAGCAGATCATCATCATCAACAACATCAGTAGAAGATCAGCAGCAGTAGCAGCAGATCATCATCAACATCAGCAACAGCAGACCATCAGCAGCAGCAGCAGCAAGAACAGATCATCATAATTAACAACAGTAACAGAGCTTCAGCAGCAGTAGCAGATCCACACCATCATCAGCAGCAGATCATCATAATCAAAATATTCAGCAGCAGCAGGTTATCAGCAGCAGCAGATCAGCAGCAGCAACATTAGCAGATCATCATCAACATCAGATGATGATGATCATCAGCAACAGCAGATCACCATCATCATCATCAGCAGTAGATCATTATTATCACCAGCAGCAGCATATCGTCATCATCAGTCGCAGCAGTAGGAGATCATCATCAACATAAGATGATGATGATCATTATCATCAGCAGCAGATCATCAACATCAGCAGCAGCTGATCATCATCATCAGCAGCAGATCACCATCATCATCAGCAATAGATCATTATTAACACCACCAGCAGCAACAGATCATCAACATCAGCAGCAGTTGATCGTCATCATCAGCAGCAGCTCATTATCAACATCAGTAGCAGATCGTCATCAGCAGCAGCAGATCATTATCAACAGCAGTAGCAGATCATCATCATTATCAGGAACAGCAGATCATCATCAACATCAGCAGCAGCAGTAGTAGCAGATCATTATCATTAGCAGCAGCAGCAGATTATCATTAGCAGCAGCAGCAGATCATCATCATCATTAGCAACAGCAGGAGCATCATCATCAATTCTGTCATCTTTCCGTTACTACCTGTTTTATCATTTCAATATTTATGCTTTTGTCAATTTATTCTCTTCGATTTGTGATTTTATCGTTTTCCCCTGCCGCCTTCGAATGAATTTAGGGAAGAGGATTTCACGGCAACAGCAGCGCCAGATGCACGCAAAAGGGCACCGCTTAGACGCGATGTCAACTTGTTCCGGATTGGTCTGGTTACTTTGCCACCCAGCTGCACCGCCCCAAGAGGCACAGATCAAAGAAATGCCACAAAAACAACAACAACAAAAAAAAAATGGTTGCCTCAATCAGATGAACAGTCAAGCAACAGTGAACAATCAAAATCATACTATCGAGACAGGTTGGGGGGAGAAAGAAAGAAAGAAAGAAAGAAAGAAAGAAAGAAAGAAAGAAAGAAAGAAAAGTCACTTGAAAGAATGTCTGCAAAAAATGGATAAAAAGCACAAAACAACTAGAGAAAAAGGTGAAAAAAAGGAAAAAGTAATGTGTGTGTGCGCGTGTGTGTAAAATGTAAAAGGAAGGAAAAGAAAGAGAAATCAACGTAAAAGAAAACAAAAAAAAAAAGAAAGAAAGAAGAAAGTCGCACCAATCTTTGATGTGGTTTCGTAACACTCGCATAAGCAACAAATCTCGGCCTGGCCGACGCTATCGTGTGGTGAGAATTGATAGAAAAAAAGGACGGGCTCCGATTGGCTAAATGAAACACAGAATCCACGTGACTGGTTTCGTTCTTCATTGGTTCCGTCAGAACGGAGCCCGCCTTGTGGTGAGCGGTGGCAGTTCAAAAAGACTCGTGTGTTGTTGGACTGAGATAAGACGTTAAGCAAATGAACAAAGCAAATGCTACTAATAAGGAAAAGCCGAAGATAGATAGAGACTTAATGATGATAATGACAATATAAAAGAAAGCGAAAAGATTTATCCAGAATTCTCTGGCACAATTCGTATCTGATGTTTCACAAATAAGAAATTACTTTAAAAGAAAAAAGAAAAAAGTGTAGAAGAATGCCTGACGGGAAAATGTTTACGATAGACTGATTAGAAAGAAAGAAAGAAAGAAAGAAAGAAAGAAAGAAAGAAAGAAAGAATTTGAAAGATTGGTGTAAAATTCATTCGTCTTAAAACAGAAGAGTAGAGAGTGAGATTAAAATTATAAAAACTTGGAAAAGTTAAGAAAGAAAGAAAGAAAGAAAGAGAAAGATTATCAAGAAAAAAGAAGAGAAAGATTAGGAAGGAAAGAAGGAAATCGCCATTGCAAAGAAATTATGATTGAAAAGAAAGAAAGTAAGAAAGAAAGAAAGAAAGAAAGAAAGAAAGAAAGAATTTGAAAGATTGGTGTAAAATTTAGTCGTCTTAAAAACAGAAGAGTAGAGAGTGAGATTAAAATTATAAGAACTTGGAAAAGTTAAGAAAGAAAGAAAGAAAGAAAGAAAGAAAGAATGAAAGAAAGAAAGAAAGAGAAAGATTATCAAGAAAAAAGACGAGAAAGATTAGGAAGGAAGGAAATCGCCATTGCAAGGAAATTATGATTGAAAAGAAAGAAAGAAAGAAAGAAAGAAAGAAAGAAAGAAAGAAAGAAAGAAAGAAAAGTTAAATTTAAAAGCATTAATGTAGGAAAAAATGTATGAAAGAAAAAAAGAAAAAAGAAACTAGGAGAGGGAAGCAAAGCAAGAGAAAAATGAAAAGAAATGCAAGAAAAGAAAAACAGAAAGAAAGAAAGGAAATTAACATAGCGTAAGGAGAATAAGAAAAAAGTGAAAGAAAGAAAAAGGGAGAGAAAAAGAAAGAACGAATGATTGAAGGAATTATTGAAAAGGAAGAAAAGTCATTTGAAAGGAGGGACGTAGGAAAATAGTTAAAAAAGACATGAAACAGCTCCAAATGAAAGTAAAACAGAACTGACTAAGGGATAAGAAAGAAACATAGATAGATAGATAGATAGATAGATAGATAATCAACAAACTGAGATAGATAGATAGATAGATAGATAGATAGATAGATAGATTAAGAAAATGATGGCTTGCAAAAAATATGAAAAGATAAAAGAAAAATCTCTTTTGATCCAATTGCCAAAATGGCGGTCAAAGATTTTCAATTTTTTTTATCAGCAAAATACTTGAAAGAAACCTTTTTTCTGTTTATTTTGCGAAAAAGTTTGCATATCTATATCTGTAAGTTTTACCGTCGCGAAATGCTTTAATATTTAGATTTATAAAGGTAAGCTTCGTACATCGAAAGATCAAATGAGAAGATACGAAGATTGTGTTGCGTCAGAAAAGATCCTATTTACCTACTTTGAAAATAAATATTCCAAATAGTATTAACAAGCAACGGACATTCTGAGAAATTTGAAAAAAATTATAAACAATATTTTTTTTCAATTTCTCACAGATACTTCTCACTAATTTCAGACAATTCCTGTATAGTTAATCACACTTTTAGTTCGCTTAAACTAAAATATTACAAGTATCTTCATCATTGTTGTTTTCAGTTAAAACTTAAGTAACTGAACAGGAATATTTTTAAAAATATATTTATATCGTTGTTCTATCAATAAAGCATTAATTAGTTCCTGGTCCCAAGCAATCCTTTTCTTCTTGATTTACAAGTCATTCCTATAATACAAGATCTTTAGCAATTCATTTATATACCACAGATAATAACCCTGTTTTTATCAATAATATTATCATAACTTTATGACCATTCACAATGCATTACTAACTGCGAAAGAATTTCAAAATTCATTTCAAATGATTTTTTTAGAATTGATTTCATTACTAAAATTGTTAGTAATGCTTTCATTAAAAACAATCTGAAATTAAACCCGCTAACCATCACTTCCTTTGCTGATCCCCAGGTTAAAATACAAAAATTATATGTCGAAAGTTTCTCAGACGAATTTCAGGTAAAGATCTGCAACGTAGTGTTCAATCTTTATTCTTAGGTGCAAAACACAAGCACATATCTGTCAGTGCGAGTGCATGTGCTTGTGTATGCAGGTGTGAGATAATTTGGTCGAGAAAACCGACAGAATTGAAAATATATAATCCAATTTGAAAAGCTGTTACTTTTACATGCTTCTCCGATGAGCCGAATTCACCTAAAAAACATTTTTATTTCAGAAAAATACATATTTTCTTATCGTAAATTTCTTTTTCTTCTGAACTCTTTTCATCGATGAAACATGTAAAAATAAAAATTTTCCATCGTATTATATATATATATATATATATATATATGTGTGTGTGTGTGTGTGTGTGTGTGTATGTATGTGTGTATACGTGTGTGTATATGTGTGTTTATATATATGATATAAAATATAAATGCATATATAACTTAAATAAATAAATTTAAGTTTCATTTTTCTAATCATATATTTTATATCATATTAGCATCGACTAACTATAAGTATGTTTAAATCAATCAATATATTATGTTATTGTTACACGTTATTGATATACATACAAATAATTAATTAAATGCTCAGTTTATAATAAACTGTATTAAACGGCCTGAACGTTCGAGAAATTTTCGTAGAAAATATGTGTCCTCCAACAGAAATCGAACCTGTATCCTACACGGAGCAGTCATATAGCCTGACGTGCTATACTAGTTTAGATACAGAGGAAAGCCTGGTTAGCAAGGGCTATTTTACTGCTTTTAAGCTACAATTTTCCATGATTTCCCTCGAATGTTCATATCTGCTCGAATCGTATCTAAACGTAGACAAATGACGTCACACACTTCGAAATGGACAAAGTCCGACAATTATTTTTAATATATTTTATTGTCTATTTCGTAGTATATATATATATATATATATATATATATATATATATATGTGTGTGTGTGTGTGTGTGTATATATATATATATATATATATATATATATATATATATATGGACAAGAATAGCAGATTTAATAGGTATATACATTTTAGATATCCTAAGCAGATTCCTAAACACCAAAACATAGGGCTGTACAGGGATGATAGAGTTATTGCTATACCTAATACCAATGGTCCTCTAACATCCCAACGACAGAAGAAAACAATCCAGGCCTTTAAATTTCTAGGATTTAAAATCGAAATATCATCCAACCTAAAAATCGTAAATTTTCCAGACGTTACATTATAAACGAAATTCCAAGTAATACAGTAAATACTAGAATAAACAAACAAATTTTTAACCAAAACAAATCGACATATAATCAAGCCCTATAAAATGTAAATCCACTAAGCCCAAAAATAGGAAAAGGAAGATTATATGGTTCAACTCACCTTTCTGTAAACTGTCTAATATCAATATAGGAAAATATTTCTTAAAGCTAATAGATAAGCATTTTAGTAAAGATGAGCTATTGAAAAAGATGTTTAATAAAATGAATCTAAAAACTAGTTATTCATGCATGAGCAGTGTAGAAAAAATTATAAGCTCTCACAATAGCAAAATTATTAGGGAATTTCACAATAACCAATTACAAAGGGATCTTAATGCAAATCAATTGAAAAATGAAACATCTACCTGTAATTGCAGAGCAGGATCTGATTGTCCAGTAGGAGGAATATGCATAGCAGAAAACGTGATATACGAAGCTACAATTTCCCCCAAGGAAAATATAAAACAAAAAAAGATATATATAGGAATATCTGCTGGAAATTTATGAATTAGACTCAAACTGATAAAGATTTTACCTTAACAGTTATTCACAATATTAAAATATTACTATTAGTAAATTTTTATTTTTTTATTATTGTTCTTTATTAATATAGTATTCAACTTATATTAAATTCCTAATTTATTTTAGAGAAGTTGAATATTTAAATTGCTAACAAGGATTAAATTAATTTCTTTGTGGAGATTTTTTTTAAACATTTAAATTACTATCAAACGTTAAAATCGTTTTTTATCTAAATTACTGAAGCTATACCACTCCTCTTCTTCCTCCAAAAAACCTACGTACATCTCTTTTCTCTTTACTTCCCCCTTTTTTCTTTTTCCCTATTTCTTCTCCTTTTCCTTTCCCCATATCATTTCCGTTGAGCTGACCGATTAAATAGGTCAATGTCTGATCCTTACCCTCTCCTCAATATCAAATATAATAAAAATAGAATTAAAATAAATATTAAAACACACCCTTCCCTCTCTAAACTAAATGTCTCTAACACTATTCCTCACTACCTTCTATGTCAACTTATATAAGCTTAATACTTAATCCGTCAAAAGTGTAAATTTCAATTTCAATTTTCGTTTCACCTTTTGAAAGTGAAGTCTGAAGATCCAAGGAAAAATAAAAATCTCTGGTGAAATAAATCATTACAGTGGAGCCTTAAAGTGGTCTGTTTTTCTTTAAATTAAATTCGCTCTGAATTAACATTGAGCTCTCAGGATTTCATCCTACTTGGGATTATCCATACGGATTATCAAGATTTTCGTTACTTAATATATATATATATATATATATATATATATATATATATATATATATATATATATATATATAATAAAAAGGCTTAAACACTAATATTCCATGGTCATAATTTATTCCATTGGAATCGTAAATACGATCCAATTAATCAGACCTACAAACTCAAAAAGAAAACGGAAAAGAACAACTCCGGAAATAAAAATAGAATTTAGAGAGAGTGTATGTATGAGAGTGTGGGACGAATGTTAGAGCTAAAGAGAGGGGTAACATACGAGAGAAGGTGGGAGATTAAAACTTAACAGAGAGGGTTTTTTTTAAACTAGAGGTGAGTGGAAGGGGGAAATATGAATGTTGTCGGATGTCTAATACAGTAAGGATACATTTCGTGGTGACATATACACACCATAGACGATCTAATGTTAAAGATCAGAATAAGAACAAGGGAGAGAAAAGGAAAGAAGTGGTGGGGGAGAAAGATGGGGCGGGTGAAATTAAAATTGAAGGACAAATACTGAAAGGGCCTCTGTGTAATTGAGAAAATTTGACAAAAATGATATCGACTACAGGTTACAAATCAAATATAAACATATAAAGAATAAATATGACGATTATCTAATCTAGCAAGGACATATATATATATATATATATATATATATATATATATATATATATATATATATATGTGTGTGTGTGTGTGTGTGTGTGTGTGTGTGTGTGTGTGTGTACATTGAAATCAACACCCGGAGTTGACAGACTGTTTCCTGCTTAAACTCAATCACCAGACTAGTCTAATAAGCCTGAACATTGTGTTTAAGCATGAAACAGACTGTCAACTCCGGGTGTTGACTTTAATGTCCACTTTTATATTGACATACGCTCTATTGCTAATATTGACCATTTTAACCCATAAATATAACATACCTGAAAACTATATTTTTATCATATGTGTGTGTGTGCGTGTGTGTAATAGGATAATGAGCAAATAGGAAACGTTTATAAATTTACATCTTCCAGTTTTTATATAAGTTTCACCAGATAATGAAATAATTATTGTTGTCCTGTCAAGCAGCATTCGTGTATATAATTTTGTGTCTATGCGTATGACAATTCTAGGTTGTCTATGCGAGATATTGTTGAAAATGTATGTCCGTGTTTGCATCCGAGTGTCTAGTGAGCATTTTTAATTTTGTCTTGTATGTTTTTTATGTTGGGAGAAGTTTTGTGTAACACACAGAAACAAAACGGGACATAAATTCGACTGAAATAATGCCACCTCAATTAGAAATGAACATAATTTATTACGTAGAAAATACTTAGAAGTAATTCTAGTAAATATTTTACCATCAATAAACACGCGTCAAACACACTTTATTATATCAGCAACTTTTATAAAATTCACACTTAAAGAACCTAAGAACTGTCTGTTAACAACTACAACCGGTGTAACCTAAATTCTTTTACTCACTTAATGCAATTCATAAATATATATAAGGGTGGCATGCTTAAGAATACCACAAAGTTGTGACTGAATTGATTTCTATGCTTGACTAATTCAATCAGTTATGTGCCATGCGTGATCATGTATCTTTCGATAGATGACTGATGAGACAGATTTTTTCAGGTAGTAGGTTTCCAATTCTTTCTGCAGTAGACCAGTTGCCATTCAAAGCTATAGAATCCAGTCTGTCCTGCTATTTACCCATATCTGGTGGTTGAAGAAGAGTATTCATACTTTTCCCAAGGGTATTAGCACGTAAGTGAATGTAATAGATTCGACTGGAATTCGAACTCGGCTCAAAAAGTTATGTGTCATGCGTGATACACGCTTAGATGATCATGTATCTTTCGATAGATGACTGACGGAGCAGATTTTTCCCGCAATAGGTTGCCATTTCTTTCTGCTTTAGACCAGGTGCCATTCAAGTCTATAGAACCCAGTCTATCCTGCTATTTACCCATAGCTGGAGGGAAAAGAGGATTCATACCTTTCCCAAGGATATTAGCATGTAATTGAATGTAATCGATTCGACTGGAATTCGAACTCGGCTCTCCGATTCAGTTATGAATCATGCGTGATACACGCTTAGGCGATCATGTACCTTTCGATACATGACTGACGAAGCAGATTTTTTCCACAGTAGGTTGCCATTTCTTTCTGCGGTAGACCAGATGCCATCCGAGGCTATAGAAACCCATTTGTCCTGCTATTTTCCTATAGCGGGAGTGGGGGAGAAGAAGAGGATTCATACCTTTCCCGTGGGTATTAGCACGTAAGGATCCGATTGGAATTCGAAATCAGCTCTCCAATTCCTCAATTCGAACCGCTATCCATTACTCCACCGTGCTTTCTAACATGACTTTCATAAATATCTGTTCATGAGATCTTTTTTGTATTCATAGAAGTGTTGATTTAATTTCTGCAAGTTTCCCCAATGTATTTTGATGAGCAGTATACATAAGATAAACTGTCATAACTACCCATAATATTATATTTAAGGCATTAAGTTCAATGTTGCAAATTGTCGTAAAATGTATTAAAGCGTTGGTTCTTGATTTTGGTGACATAGTGGTTGTGAGTTCAATCCCAGGGCGAGCAATAACTGAGAAGTACTATGAATAAGAATTAGCCCATATCCCTAGATAGTCAACTGCAGTAGATTAAATAAAGTGTTCAGTTCAGAATTTCCTATAAGTTATCCAGAACAATGTCCACCTGACGTAAACCGGGATAATATAACAATAGATAACAACAATAAAAACGTTGATAATAGTGTAAATAATAACTCCTCATCATAAATAGCGCAAATAATGATAACTCCTCGTCATAAATAGTGTAAATAATGATAATGGCTAACAAAAAAACGGAAATCTAATTGTCGAAGAATTGGAATACAGAACTCGCCTAAATGACTGTGAGCTGATAAAATAGTTGAATATTTGCAGGGAACTTCTTTTTCGTATAAGACTCAATAACGACGGCTTCTCTAATTTACGTGCAAACAAAAACTGCTTAGCAGGAGGAAGAACATTTTGGAGGATTTGCAGCGTGTCGCAAATACTTCGTTTAGTTGGATGCTAAGTTTTTCACTATAGACGCTATGATCGACTTCCAGAACGATAGGGTTTACACCCCTTCACTAGGAAACATTCACAAAAATTTCAGAACACACTTCAAGCGACAGAAAGCAACTGGAGCGATTGTTTAGGCTGCTGCTGCTTTTGATGGTTTTAAAATCATCCTTGGTGTTTAATGACGAATGAGTGAAAATGAATTGAAGAGTTTATCAGCAAATGTTGAAGAGAGATGTGTTACCCTGGTTGTCAGCCAAATTTGAAACTCACTCTATCTTTACTTAAAACGAAGCTTTCGTACATACAGTCAATTTGACTTAGAGTTGATGCAAGCGACATTTCTGTAAGTTTTTTTTTTTTTTTTTTTTTTTGACAAGTCAATTTGACCTCCATCAAGCACTGAGATTAAACCCAGTTACTTTGTGATATCGCCAATACTTGGGAACGATGTTTCACGTATCTCATACTCAAGTATGGTAGACCTGAAAGAAGCGTAATTCAACACACCATTTGAACGAAAAGGTAAAGAAATCATTCTCTTTAGATTAAGGGTGGCCATTTTCATTGTCAACTCTTGTTCATCATTGTAACAAACAACCTGTAAACTTTCATTAACGAAAACCTAAAATAGTTTTCATTTTATAATAATATTAATAATGTGTAAATCTATGTGCAACACCGTTACTCTTCTGTTTCTACAAGCAAATGCATGTTTTTTTCAACTTTACACTTCTCCTGAGGCGTTTGTCTACGTTTATACTTCTATTCTCATATGTATTTCGAAAGCGTTGTACTATTTTCAAAGCGCCTCTTTTATTGAAAAATTTATGTTTTCATTATTCCGCTATTGCACGCCATTCCAATCCCACTGTAATTTGCTATATCACATTCAGCGTCAAATATTCATCTTCTAAATGAGAATCTTTATATGCACTGTTGCATGAGGCAAACATTACTACCCGTCCCCGATTTATTCTTGCAGTTTTCACCAACCCAAAGTATTTTATCCTTAACTGACTTTGAGAGATTTTCTGTTAAATATCGAATAAAACGCGAAAAAGTGTTTATCAGTTGAATCGATAGGAATCTAGCCCACTTTCATTTTGACAGCCTTGTTAAACGGAGGATTGGAGCAAATTAACTTTCATTCTCCATCGGACGTCACTTTTGTGGAGCTTTGCATGCAAATCAAATTCTAATGGTGAATTCGTCTTTTTTTATTTAACGCTGCCACATAATTAACTTCCAACAGATCAAAGATGTTGGAATTAAAGGAATTTACAGACAGCCTGATTCTCACTCTGATTTCAGGATCTATTTGAAAACTGCAGGAGTTAGGGTCAGACGATGTGTTTATAAAAATTAGGTTATTACTCTGCTTGATGAGTTGCCGGCAGATTCAATTATCGAGGTTAAAATAAGTTGCAATAAATTCACTTCTTTCAAGTTAGGTTAAAATTGGATATTAAGTCCCAGCTCCTTTGTAATGTATCATAGCTTGTTTTTCCAGATGTTATCAGTTCTTCTGAGATTACACATACTAAGAAGCAACAATACGTCATCCAATGTTTCATCCATCACTTTATCAAAAATATGGTCTAACTAGCAAATCAAGTCACTACCGACTAAATCCTAAAGAGGAAACAAAGGATAAACCATTACTCCTGCTGAAAATACAGGGGAGGAGTGTGAAACGAACGGAAAAAATATAATCTAGCAAACAGACGTTAGAATCGAACTCACTACTCAGTCGGGATTGATCTAGCGATAAAAAAAAACTTGCTAACCATTACATCACATCGAAGTACTCAAATGATTCATTAAGCGTAGATTAGTTGTGGCACAAGGCCAAAAGTATGGGGCACCTAGTGAGGATCGACACTACAACTCAATCGTTAATTGTTCTAACGAGTGCAATATTTTATGATTGCAACTTATTTACGTGTCTTCAGGTCTTGAAATGATTAAACTATGCACTAAATTTGACAAAGATTTTAACAACTTTCACAATACAAACAAAAGCGATCTCTTTAATGAAACATAATAAACCTAAACTCTACTAATGCCATCTGACACCAAACCTGTCTGTTTCTATCAAACTAATATCAACTGAAAATCTGTGAGAAACATGTATTCACACACACATACATACATACATATATATGCGTATTAAAATTTGTTAATGTACGTATTATGTTTATACATATGTATGTGTGCGTTTGTGTATTTGTATGAGCGCTTCATTTATCTGTGTGTGTTTGTTTATTTTGTATATATCCTGTCATACCAATTGTATCCTCGTTAAAATTTTCGCTGCTGTAGACATACTTATACATTTTTGTGAATTTTACATTGTCTACTGTCAAAGTATATATAGGTTTTCTTGATACCATGTAATATCCAGCCTTAGTTTTTCTGTTATAAACTAACCATCTCTTAGTGATATTTACAAACCAGCGTCGCAATTTAGTAGCGTAGAAGACCTAATTTGTGACATATTGTGTTTAGTTTAGTCTGTACTGCAGATCCAAATGAAAAATTGTCGTTCGTCTCTTTGTGGTCATTTATTTCCAGTCAACGGAAATTTATTTATTTTTCCTAAAACGGGTCAGTACAGCCACGCACCAATGCTATAACAATAACAGCAAAACTGTTAATACCGCGACAATTTATTATTTATTTTCTCGCAAACATTTGCTGTCGATCACCGTATGAAAAACCATCTTATTTACCAGGAATTAATTTAAAGCGACTCTGCTTTATCACAGTAAGTATAGGTTTTTAATTAAGATTAACACAATACAGGGCTCGAGAGCCACTGAATGTAGAGAGCTACTGTTAAAACGGTTACAGTGGTTGGGATTCATTATGTGAATGTAATATGCGATGCTAGAAAGTAAACAGTATGAGATTAAGAAGGAGAGAAAACGATTGACTTACGAGAGGTCGTAAAGTGTTCAAGGAAGTATCCACTGGGGAACCAGTTTCAGACAGTAAAAGATCTTTGGAAAAGGTATCAAAATGTAACTTTCAACTCAGACACGGGAAAAATAAAGATGGTTCGGCTCTATGGAATTAGCATGGTGTGTCCACGTTGCAAAGTGGGAATGGTTCGGCCCTATGGAATTAGCATGGTGTGTCCACGTTGCAAAGTGAGAATGGTTCGGCCTTATGGAATTAGCATGGTGTGGCCACGTTTCAAAATGATAAACTGTTCGGCCCTATGGAATTAGCATGGTGTGTCCACGTTGCAAAGTGAGAATGGTTCGGCCCTATGGAATTAGCATGGTGTGGCCACGTTTCAAAATGATAAATTGTTCGGCCCTATGGAATTAGCATGGTGTGTCCACGTTGTAAAATGACAACGGTTTGGCCCTATAGAATTAGCATGGTATGTCCACGTTGTAAAATGAGAATGATTCGACCCTATGGAATTAGCATGGTGCGTCTGCGTTGTAAAATGACAACGGTTTGGCCCTAAGCAATTGGCATGGTGTCTCTGCGTTATAAATGAAAAAGTTTAGGCTCTATGGAATTAGCATGGTGTGTCCACGTTGTAAAATAACAAAGGTTTGGCCCTATAGAATTAGCATGGTTATCCCACGTTGTAAAATGTGAATGGTTCGCTCCTATCGAATTAGAGTGGTGTGTCCACGTTGTAAAATGAGAATGGTACGGCCTATGGAATTAGCATAGTGTGTCCACATTGTAAAATGAGAATGGTACGGCCTATGGAATTACCATACTGTGTCCACTTTGTAAAATGACAACGGTTCGGCTCTATGGAATTAGCATGGTGTGTCCACGTTGTAAAATGAGAATGGTTCCGCTCTACGGAATTAGCATGGTGTGTCCACGTTGTAAAATGAGAATGTTTCGATCCTATGGAATTAGCATGGTGTGTCCACGTTGTAAAATGGCAACGGTTCGGCTCTATGGAATTAGCGTGGTGTGTCCACGTTGTAAAATGAGAATGGTTCGGCTCTATGGAATTAGCATGGTGTCTCCACGTTGTAAAATGAGGTTTGTCCCTATGGAATTGACATGGTGTGTCCAGGTTTTAAAATGGCAAAAGTCCGGCCCTACAGAATTGGCATGGTGTGTCCACGTTGCAAAGTGAGAATGCTTTGGCCCTATAGAATTAGCATGGTGTGTCCAGATCCTAAAGTGTCAATGTTTCGGTCCTATCGAATTAGCATGGTGTGTCCACGTTGTAAAATGAGAATGGATCGGCCCTATGGAATTAGCATGGTGTGTCCACGTTGTAAAATGACAACGGTTGCGATCTATGGAATTAGCGTGGTGTGTCCACGTTGTAAAATGACAACGGTTTGGCCCTAAGTCCACGTGTCCACGTTCTAAAATGAGAAAGGTTAGGCTCTATGGAATTAGCATGGTGTGTCCACGTTGTAAAATGACAACGGTTGCGATCTATGGAATTAGCATGGTGTGACCACGTTCTAAAATGACAACGGTTTGGCCCTATGGAATTAGCGTGGTGTGTCCACGTTGTAAAATGACAACGGTTTGGACCTATGGAATTAGCATGGTGTGTCCATGTTGTAAAATGTGAATGGTTCGGCCCTATGGAATTAGCATAGTGTGTCCACGTTATAAAATGACAACGGTTGCGATCTATGGAATTAGCGTGGTGTGTCCACGTTGTAAAATGACAACAGTCCGGCCCTATTGAATTAGCATGGTGTGTCCACGTTGTAAAATGTGAATGATTCGGCCCTATGGAATTAGCATAGCGTGTCCACGTTGTAAAATGACAACGGTTGCGATCTATGGAATTAGCGTGGTGTGTCCACGTTGTAAAATGACAACAGTCCGGCCCTATTGAATTAGCATGGTGTGTCCACGTTGTTAAATGACAAAGGTTTGGCCCCATGGAATTAGCATGGTGTATTCAGGTCGTAAAATGTGAATGGTTCGGTCCTATCGAATTACCATGGTGTGTCCACGTTGTAAAATGGGAATGGTTCGACCCTATGGAATTAGCGTGGTGTGTCCACGTTGTAAAATGGCAACAGTCTGGCCCTATAGAATTAACATGGTGTGTCCACGTTGTAAAATGAGTATGGTTCGGCCCTATGGAATTAGCATGGTGTGTCCACGTTGTAAAATAACAACGGTTTGGCCCTATGGAATGAGCATGGTCTGTCCACGTTGCAACATATTGAACTGCTGGAACTAAAGCATTGCTAATCTTTATGTCAAAGTATACCGATTAATTATTGTCTTAAAGTCTAGTCTTCTTTAGATTCTAACTTTTGGGCAAGCCTCGTGAAAACCGTCTATAAATATTAGCATGTTTGTACGCTTTGACCCACAATACCTTTTTCAACCAGCAGTAAAAGTGACTAAATCAGGGGAGATGGAATCATTCCAGAGGATGATTGCTCGCAATCGATACCTCAACGATATATGGCTGGAACTGGCCTTGCGGATATTACAATCCAAAGGGAAGCATTCTACTCAATAATAAGACTTCTTTCATTGAACAAAACCCCCGTATCCTCAAAATGCTCACTACTTAGTTAAAGCACGAAATTGTTTTTGGCGTACCTTTCGCCGCCTGTTGAGAATTATCTTCTTGAACCCCGACCTCTGATCCATGACCAACTGTTGTGTGACCGAAGATTTGAGAGCGCTCTTTGTTTTGGATGATAAGGAGGAAACAATGATACTGATCTTCTCTAGCGTCCCAGATGCCTAAAGCTGAAAAGGAAACTGATTAAGCCAAGAAGTTGATCTTTCATTTCCACCGGAAGTACGTGTCCGTTTGTATTACAAGCAGAAGAAGAGAGAGAAGAGAAACGTAACAGTTCCAACAATTGAAGAAAAGAACGTCTGCCTTTTCAGTGATGTAATTTCAAAAATCTATCCCATCATCCCATCCCATCAGGAATCTTTTTGTCTTCTTTTGTCTTCGATCTTTTTTTTTCAAGTTGAAATTTACAAAACAATATCCACTTTTCAATTCATTCGTTATTACTGTTTCAACGGCTTCAAGTCTGCCAAAGGCCACCTTTAAGCTTCCATGTTAAGTCGCTTCCACTTTGAGAATCTAGATTATAATTATTTGTAAAAAATTTTAAAAATAAATAAGGAAAATACTAGCAGTTAAATTTTATTTCTATATTTTTCTTTTTTACAACATAACAGTGACAGTATTGCAAAAGTGTTACTTAAAACAGGATGTTTTTCAATATTGATAAATGTTTCTTTTCGGTTTTTGCAACATACAAAATCAGATCATTTTCACTGGGGTGAGCACGAATGTAGACTCTAAACAATTATTATTGAGTTGTAAATCGTACTGGAAATTAAATTATTATTCAAATTAGAGTTTTATATTATTGCTCTTTCCAAAATATCGCTATAATGTGCCACTTTTGCTGTGTTCTGAAAACAAAGTCAACCGAAATCAGAAATCTAATTTGCTTTCAATAAGTTGTTAGGTCATTTTGCTTTCCATAATTGTTTCACTTTTAAACAATTATCAGTATCCTTATCATACATGCACACACATTAATGGCAGTGGCCTGTTGCCTAGCAATCCGAAATTTTGTTATGTTTGTTGATTTCCACTTTTGCATTGAAACCTTTTCACTATCGCGTATGCAAATACATGAAGTAGATTGCAATGAATTGTGCATAGTCAGAAGTCGACAAAATGGAGAATTTGTTCATATAATCTTAGTCCACAGATCCATATAGGCCATTAATTTCATTAGCTTAGATGTTTTCCTGTAATTTCTTCTGCTCATTTATTCTATTGTTTTTATATGACATTTTAACGATTTATATTGAGATGTAAATTAGTCTGTTTTTATTTTGTTTTTGTTTTGTTTTTTTGTAATGTTTCTTAATAATAACAGATGACTACATTGTATTTTAACATACATTATACTGTTTTGCATATTCGATTATTGTTTTATATCTACATTATATTGATCATTATTTAAAAATGATTTCAAACGAATTAATCTCATAAATCTTAAAGGTAACCCTTCATCCGATCCTTTTAGATTACCGCTACAAAATGACAAACGAACAACAAAAACTCCATTACTTGAAATGGACTTCCAACAACAATGACAGCAAATATGAGTACCACATGAAGCTAGAAAGGAAAATAATGATATAATCAAGATGTCTACTTTCTACACTACCAAAAACAAAGGGACACATGACACAGTGGATAAAGGCATTAATTAGATCCAGTGCCAGGACCCAAAGAGTGTGAGTTCAATACCTGGTTAAGGCAGTGGAGAACTCTCAGAGGGGAACTTTCAGGAGGTAACTGACATCCATTAGACATGGCACGTGGAACTAGAACAGTCTACCCTAATGAGCGAAATAAAGGGTTTTGTTCGTCATCCCAACCACCTGAAGAAGGCATGAGCGTATAACGGCCGAAACGTTGTGATAAACATGGCGACAAAGATGAGGACAATAGTTTGAATAATGTAAATAGTATACAAAAACGAAAGGTTTGGAAGGAAACTTCCATCAATATTAGTATGAACTATAACCTGCGAAGTTTAATTTTCTGAAAAACTTTTAAGATAATGATTTTTATACATTAACGCATTTTGGTCAATAAATACCAAATGTTTCCTGGATGTAAATAGATGATCATAGCATTAGCCTTGTTATATTATACTTGTTATAGTGTCTTGTGTACGCATATATTATATTGTCTTTAGTGGACATAACATTCTATTGCATAGTCATTCCTTTTCAGTTTTATATTGTTTATGATAATAAAACTGTTGATTCTATGACATTGCCAACGTGATTAATGAAGTGAAAGCTTTCAGTTTCACTGTCGTGTTTTCACACGTTAACTAAGAACAGGCCTATAGGTTCAAGATGAACATCATTTTGTCAATTTCTATACAGCAATCCCTCACCGCAGTTTCTATTGTTGTACAAGACACGCACAATGAACAAAGAGGAAATTCTATTTCTATTTACTGTGCATTTCACTTGAACCAGTCTAGGAACCTTTTGTCTCTACAATCAAAAACGCTTATATCCCAAGTCTCATGTATTTATCAGCTACTTCCCTAGTGTCCTCGGTACACTTTCGCCAGGACTCTGTGCTTCATTACTTTACTGTTTAACCCTCATCTTTCATCTTGTCTATCAACTGTCACTGGTGAAAATCCTCTAGAGTTTAACAGAACTTCTCCTTAGTTTTCCAGTTAACGTAAGAAGTTAAAGACAAAAAAGGTTAGCTTGAAACCTGTTATATTTTCGTAAAAAAAAGGAAACTAACTTTCTTGCCCAAGTGACTTTTCACACGTTCCCTTTCCTCTTTAAAAGCTGCGTTCTTCTTCCTTTTTATTCTGAATTCTTTCTTTTGTTGATTACTGACTGCTGTGAATTAAGTTCAGTAAAGCCTTAAGAAAGGGTTATTCTATCCTTGCTTTCTTCTTTGTACTACGTAACAATTTACTGAACTTAATTCCTCATGGACAAGATTATTCGTCTGGACAAGTTTGATATATCTTCTGCAGACTCTCAGGCTAGCAAGCTCTGGAGACTATGGCACCGTAATTTTAATTATTACTTATCAATTATTGCTTCTTTAAACCGGGACAAACTCGAAGTCCTTTATTTAAACATCGGTGCTACCGTTGCTGATGTTATTGAGGGTTGTTCTGGATTTGAACATGTTGTTGAATTGCTGAAAAGTGTTTATGACAAGTCTCCAAGTGTTATTCATGCTAGACATTTGTTGTCTACACGTCTGCAGCAGGAAAAGGAGTCTGTAGACCAATACCTTCAGGCCTTGAATCGACTTGCTGCTGACTGTTGCTTCCAAGATGTTACTGCTACTACTTACAGGGATGAATCTGTCCGTGATGCATTTATACGTGGTCTCCGGTCCCCCGTAATACGTGCCAGACTGCTTGAAAATGATACGCTAACTCGCAAGGAGGCTACTCAATGTGCTAGAGCCTTAGAACAGGCTCACTTTCGTGCTGAATCATACGCTTCTCAGATTGGATCAGCCGCTGCTACTACCACTAGGACAAAAATGTGTTTACTGATTCTGCCGAGGAGGCCACTTCCACTTCTATTACTAAAAATATGCTTTCTTAACTGATTCTCGTACGGAGTGTGACTCTGTACAATTGTCTGCTGCCCTTGCTCGTGGCAAGTGCTACAACTGTGGAGGGAAACGTCACTTTAAGGATAATCGTCGCTATTGTCCTGCCCGTGATAAGAGATGTCGAAACTGTGGCAAACTCGGTCATTTTTCTAAAGTTTGCCGTTCTACCATGCCGGCGCCTTCACGTTCTACCTCAGCTATTATAGTAGCCCGTGCTAAAGACGATGATAGGTCTCCTCCAGTTACTAAAACTTTAGAATTAAAAGGAAAGAGATTAACTGCCCTCATAGACACCGGTAGTTCTGATAACTTTATCAGTGCCCGTATTGTTAAAACAATGAAACTGTCTACTTCTAAACGGAATTCCGTAATTTCCATGGCATCATCTGCCATTTCCCTCAAACTATCTGAATATTGTACTGAGGATATTATCTTCAATGGTTACGAATATAAACAAATTGACTTTACAGTACTTCCTGATTCCTGTATGGATATTATACTCGGAGTGCCCTTCTTAAAACTACACCAGAGTATCACTATTTCTTTCGGTGGATCTCAGGATATTCTAAAAATATGCGCTTTAACCAAGATCAGTTGTGCTCCTGTTAAGTTGTTCCGAAACTTGACCCCTGACTGCAAACCTATTGCTACTAAATCCCGAAATTACCGTGCGGAGGATGCTCGGTTCATTGAAAAAGAAATTCTACAACTGCTTGAGGATGATATAATTGAAACAAGTTACTCTCCGTGGCGTGCTCAAATTGTTGTAACTTCATCACCTAATAAAAAAGAAACGATTGGTAGTCGATTTCTCCCAGACTATTAATCGGTTCACCTTACTTGATGCCTACCCCTTGCCTTGAATTGAAGATCTCGTAAACCAAATAGCCCAGTATCGTATCTATAGTATAATTGGCTTGTCCAAAGCGTACTATCAGATCGAAATTTGCACCGAAGTTCGCTCCTATACGGCCTTTCAAGCTGGAAACCGTCTGTTCCAATTTAAACGAATACCCATGGGTGTTACTAACGGGGTTTCTGCCTTTCAGCGATTTATGAATTCTTTCATTTCTGATAACAAATTATCTGGAACCTTTTCGTATATAGATGATATAACTGTTTGCGGTAAAACTCAGGAGGAGCACGACGTCAATTTGGAATGTTTCTTAAAGGCTGCCTCGACATACAACCTCGAAATAAACCGGGAAAAATCAGAGTTTTCACTTAGTTCTATTAACGTGCTTGGATATCAAATTTGTAACAGAACTATCCAACCCGATCCTGAGCGTTTGAAGCCACTTTTGCAAATGCCTCCTCCTTCCGACTCAAATTCGTTAAAAAGTTGTCTTGGTATGTTTGCTTACTATGCGAAATGGATACCTAAATATTCACACAAAATTCGTCCACTGGTCGAAAATAAACAATTCCCTACGCCTCCTATGGTTATTCGAAAAACTTAAGAAAGACATTGCCGAGTCATCTGTAAAAGTTATTGATGATGAATTGCCATTTACTATTGAAACCGATGCTTCAGAAAAGGCTATTGGAGGCACTCTTTTACAAGCTGAGCGACCTGTAGCATTCTTTTCTCGGCCGCTAAACCCCTCTGAAATACGACTTCATATAGTCGAAAAAAAAGGCATATGCCATAGTCGAATGCGTTCGTAAATGGAGAGACCACCTTGCCGGGAAACATTTTACTATTATTACTGATCAACAAGCCGTATCTTTTATGTTTAAACCTGCTAATCGCGGAAAAATTAAAAACAATAAAATTATACGGTGGAAAATGGAACTTCTTCCCTTTTCATACGACATAAAACACCGACCTGGAAATGAAAACACAGTTGCGGATACCTTATCCAGAGTATGTGGTGCTGCTGCTTCTTCCTTGAAGGAACTTAAATCGATACACGATTCCTTAATACATCCTGGGGTACAGCGCTTTTGGCATTTTGTAAGGTCTCAGAATATGCCGTATTCGCTTGATGAAGTCCGACGTGTGACTTCTGAATGTACGACCTGTGCCAAAATAAAACCCCAATTCTTCGATTCTGCTAGTAATGTTCTGATCCGTTCTACTGCGCCATTTCAGCGTCTTTCCATAGACTACAAAGGTCCTGTCCCGGTATCTCCGACAGGTTACCGATATATATTTACTGTTATCGACGAATATAGTCGATTTCCTTTTGCCTTTCCTTGCCGCGATTGCTCTTCGCAAACTGCTATTCGGTGCCTGACAAGTATTTTCTCCATTTTCGGGATTCCCTCGTTCATTCACTCCGATCGAGGAACTTCGTTTATGTCGGGAGAATTTAAACAATTTCTAACACGACTTGGAATTGGATGCAGTAATACTACTGCTTATAACCCTAGAGGCAATAGCCAATGCGAATGTTACAACGGCATAATTTGGAATACCATATTATTGGCCCTGGAATCGAAACAGTTACCAATTAGTGCTTGGCAGGATGTTCTACATGATGTGTTAAATGCTATCCGCTCCCTGCTATGCACCACTACGAATGCAACCCCCCACGAACAAATGTTCAATTTTGAAAGGCGGTCCTCCTCCGGTACTGCGTTGCCTGTTTGGCTCTGTGAGCCTGGGGAGGTATTATTAAAACGATTCGATGGCAGAGGTAAATATGACCCTATCGTTAAGGTGGTGGAACTCCTTGAGGCCAACCTTACGCATGCCAAAATACGTCACAATGATGGCCGGGAAGATTCGGTGGCGCTGAGACGGTTGGCACGTTTTCCACGCCCGGATGGACCTCAAAATGGACCTGAAAATACTCAACCCGACGTGGACCATGCAGACTCAGCCCTTTTGCCTGATACAGGTCCCGTTAATATTTCTTCACCTTATACAGAAAATGAATCTGTGAATAATAGCCAGAATCCTGAAAGTCAGCCTTCTCAGAGGTCTGGCTCTTCCAGTGGTGAACTACCTCCACGCCGGTCTAGCAGGATTCGTAGACCAATCCAACGACTGGATTTATAAAACTTTTTCAATCTCTTTTGCAAGTGGGGGAGAATGTTATATTTTCGTAAAAAAAAAGGAAACTAACTTTCTTGTCCACGTGACTTTTCACACGTTCCCTTTCCTCTTTAAAAGCTGCGTTCTTCTTCCTTTTTATTCTGAATTCTTTCCTTTGATGATTACTGACTGCTGTGAATTAAGTTCAGTAAAGCCTTAAGAAAAGGTTATTCTATCCTTGCTTTCTTCTTTGTACTACGTAACAAAACCATTTACAAAATTCATATGCCAAATAAAATATTCATATGCTAAATAAATATGATTTCAAAACTTAAAATATTATGATGTATTACTTGTATTAGGTTGGTGCAAAAATAATGTCGTTTTCTCACATATGTTACTATGTGAGAAAACGACATTATTTTTGCACCAACCTAATAACTGCCTGCATAATATTATATGAACAAATTCTTTATTTTGTCGAGTTCTGATTATGCCCAATTCATTGCAATCTACTTCATGTATTTGCATAGGCGAGAGTGACAAGGTTTTCATACAAAAGTGAAAATCGGCAAACGGAACAATCAGAAGAAAATTTCAGATTGCTAGGCAACAGGCCACTGCCATTAATGTGTGTGTATGTATGATGAGGATAACCGTTTAAAAGTGAAACATTGATGGAAAGCAAAACGACCTCACAACTTATTGAAAGCAAATAAGATTTCTGATTTCGGCTGAGTTTGTTTGTTATCAGAACAGAGCAAAAGTGGCACATTATAGCGATATTTTGGTTAGAGCAATCATGTGAAACTTTTCTAATTTGTGTAATAATTTATTTTTCCAGTCCCAGTATAAATAGATATGAATAATTATTGACCAATTTTATCATTGTGATATTTTTTGCATTATATCATGTATTAAGAATATAGTAACTAGGATCTACAAATTGGAGGAGAGAGTTATCAATCATAATGTTCTGAATTCGAATCCGCGGTTATCTCCCCTTAACCCTCTTTCTGTTTTTATTTTTAAATGTACTGTTTATCACATAAAGTTTGGTGAAGGGCGAAAATACGGCCTAGAGGAAAATAGTTTGATCCTATACACACAATTGGTAGATCATTGGTCTCAATTGTACCTCTATGACACTAAAACAGTAAAAGCTTAGTCAATATTAATTGCAACTTCTCTAATAGTTGACAGAGTTTTAATATTTTTCTCGGTTTGTTGTGGAAATTTAATTCAGTTGTTTCGTGTAAAAGAAAAGAAACAGTTACTTGTTAGGAAGGCGATAAATCGTTACTGCTTTTCCAAAACGGGTTCGCTAAACGGAAAGGTCATAATTTTGGTTACTGGTTAGATGTTTACTTTATCATAGTTAAACAAAAGAATCGACCTGATTTAACTGACCTGTCAGCAACACAATAAGAGTTCAATTTAGAATCATATTTACATTGTAAATCAAAAGACTCGCTTTAAAAACGTGCGGTAATTTACAAAAACTAAACAGCTAAAAACTTTCTCCGAAGTCCCATTAGAAAACTGAAAAGATTTGGCGGCCATAGCTCAGTCTCTCCTTAAATTATGCAATTCTGCGATGACAGGCAGAAAAACAATTGGACGAAATAGGTATTTGAAAACTGACAGCAAAATAGTTTACAAATGATGGACACTTCTAGTGAAGAGATATATGGCAAGACAAACCTGTGAGTCAATTGTTAGGTTTAAGAGATCAATTCTTACTAGGATCCCCATTTTGTGCCTTTCTAAGCTTATTACATATTTATTTTGGGGTTACTTCTGTTGATTTATGAATCAGCTACAGTTGAAAGTCATATCTGTTCAGTTCAACCCTGTTTGCCCAACAATTGTTACGCTGTAGCAGACTAATATAAGTTCACACTATTGACATTTTTCAAACTGTTATCCCAAAGGACACATGACTCAGTGGATAAAAGCCTTGGTTGATTGATCCAAAAAGTGACTTGAACCAAATGTTCAATCTCTGACCTCAGCGTAGAGAACAGAAACTTGTAGAGTTATCAAGCCAAATTAACTAAAACTGAAATATCCAAAATAATTAGAACAATCTAACCCTGTAACTAAATAAAGGGTTCGGTTCGAAATTACAAAAAATATCACCTGATGAAGGCCAGGGACTACAACGACCGAAACGTTGTAAATGTAACATTAAATGTGAGCACGACAGTCCGAACAATGTAAATAGTGTAAATATTTACTATAAATCATTTCAGAAATACAGACAGGTTCGTTTCCAAATTCCCAAAATTATCACCTGAAGAAGACCAGTGCGTACAACGATCGAAACTTTGTCAATGTAACAGTAAACGTGAGGACGACAGTCCGAACAATGTAGTGTAAATCGTTACGATATATAATTTCAGAAATAATACAAGTTTTCTAAATGTTACTTCTTAATAATTGTTTTTTTTTCCTGTGGCTATACATTCTTTATTTCTTATGAAGAAAGTTTTTCTTATACTTTCTGACTCTTTCAGTTATAATTTGTTTATTACATTAACGAGGTCAATGGCGTAAAAGGGAGATGTTATTTTGTGTGTACTCTGTGTGTGTGTGTGTGAAAGAGAAAGAGAGAGTCTGTGTGTGTGTATGTGTGTATTTGTGTGCGCGCGCGCGCTGAAGCATATTTATAAACTTACATGTCTGTACGTTTGTATGTATTTTCTTGACGCTCTCTCTTCGGCTAAAGCGATGACTGACAGCTGATATCAACAACTCTCTGCCATCTCCTATTATTATTAAAATGTTATATTAGGTTGGTGCAAAAATAATGACGTAGTAATGTCGTTTTTTGACGTATGTTTTAACTTCAAAAAACGACATTATTACGTCATTATTTTTGCACCAACCTAATACAATTATTTGCAGAAATGAAAGTGTCACAAAGATATATACATATATGCATAACATATACAAATATATAACAGCGCTTCGAACAAATCTATCATCAGATGATGACGTTGGGGCCACTCGTGATTCATCGGCTGGAACACCAATACTAACCCAGGGCACCTGAGCAATGGCAAACGGAATCAATTAGTTTTACTAGTTCAGACATTTGCAGCTATGATACGCCATGTGACCTGTACATGGTCGGATCATGTCCATGTCTTTCGTGTTCCTTTAATGAAAAGAAATTTGGATATTCTTCTCATGAACAACTACTTTGTGAAATCGACTCCCGAGGGGATGCTTCTCTGATCACTATAGTCTTAAACTCTTCAGGTTTAAGGTCAACCCTTATTTATCTGTATACCATCATAACTTCCGCTCTTTGTGGCGATGAAATAATCACATTTAGACATCATCTACCTTGAGTCACTCTTGGGCCGAGTAATCAGTGAACGCTTTGTAAAAAAATCACTATTCCAGATCAATGCATCTTTCTCACGGTCCTTTAAACTCTTTTGTTATATAGACAAGCCAAGTTGAGTCAAGTAAGTTGAACGTCGACATAAAACTTGAACAGAAATTACAATTGTTATTCAATTGCCACAAACTTTTATCTAAGATCTTAATTTCATGAGTCCAACTGACATTTATGTCAAAACGAACTATCAAACAACAACGTAACATTTTTTTTAAGTTGCCAACCAGATACCAATATCAGATTAAAGTTTAAAGGGGTTTAAGATTAAAGTTTAAAGGGGTTTAAGATTAAAGTTTAAAGGGGTTTAAGATTAAACTGGGATTAAAGTGACATCAACTAGAAAGGGAGAAACGGCGTTTTAAATCTATGCGGCTCTCCAATCTGTACAACCAACACACCCTGGAAAGTTCTAATTTTTTTTCTAAAAATATCTTCTAGAATGTATGCGTTTTATATATTTCGTTTAGAAGTGATAACAACTCTGAAATAACATGTTGAATCTTCTCTGCGCCGTACCTCTTCAGGACATAAGCGATCATGGCTCTCCGCAATATCCTATTCTGCATAGCTCTCCACTCTCACTTGTAGCCATCCACTATAATAAAATAAACGTTTCCAGCGCTAAAACTGAATTAGTCAAATAAAACTTGATAATTTTCTACTTAGAGTTGTTGCTATACTACAAGGTGTAATATAATACAAAACAACACATATTAAAAACATTGAAAAAAAAAAAGCATCCTCAGAGACTTTGCAATCAAAGTCCTTCAGAGACTGCAGGTGAAGGGTTGTCATGAGCTTTATTCTCCCTTTCAGCTAGCGAAGACCCACGTGATCGTTCCACCTGTACCCTTTTCCTTGCCTGGAACAAAAACATGGAGAGACACAGATTGCTTGCCTGGAATAAAATGATGGACAGTCACGGATTGCTTGGCTGAAATAAAAACACGGAGAGACACGGATTGTTTGCCTGGACTAAAATCACGGAGATTCACGGATAGCATGCCTGAAATAAAATGACGGACAGCCACGGATTGCTTCGCTGGAGTAAAAAAACGGAGAGTCAAGGATTGCTTGCCTGGAACAAAATGAAGGACGGCCACGGATTTCTTGGCTGGAGTAAAAACACGGAGAGTCACGGATTGCTTGCCTGAAATAAAATGACGGACAGTCACAGATTGCTTGTCTGGAGTAATCACGGAAGGACACGAATTGCTTGCCTGGAATAAAAACACGCAGACTCAAGGATTGCTTGACTGGAGTAAAAAAACGGAGAGTCAAGGATTGCTTGCCTGGAATAAAAACACGCAGAATTACGAATTGCTTCCCTGGAATAAAAACACGGAGAGTCACGTATTGCTTGCCTTGAATAAAAACACGGAAAATGACGGATTCCTTGCCTGGAATAAAAACACGGAGAATCATGGATTGCATGCCTGGAGTAATGACATGGAGATTGACGGATTACTTGCCTGGAATAGAATCAAGGTGAATCATGGATTGCATGTCTGGAAT
Organism: Acanthosepion lycidas; assembly: GCA_963932145.1. NCBI lineage: Eukaryota > Metazoa > Mollusca > Cephalopoda > Sepiida > Sepiidae > Acanthosepion > Acanthosepion lycidas. The sequence continues at coordinate 9,364,352 of OZ010588.1, forward strand.
AAAATGACGGACAGCCACGGATTGCTTGGCTGGAGTAAAAACACGGAGAGACACGGATTGCTTGCCTGGAATAAAAACAAGGAGAATCACGGATTGCTTGCCTGGAATAAAACACGGAGAGTCATGGTTTGCATGCCTGGAATAATAACACGGAGATTGACGGATTATTTTCCTAGAATAAAAACACGGAGAGTCATGGATTTCTTGCCTGGAATAAAACATGGAGGGTCACGGATTGCTTGCCTGGAATAAAACACGGAGAGTCATGGATTGCTTGCCTGGAATAAAAACACGGAGAGTCACGGATTGCTTGCCTGGAATAAAAACACGGAGAGTCACGGATTGCTTGCCTGGTATAAAAACACAGAGAATGACGGATTGTATCCCTGGAATAATAACATGGAAAGTCATGGATTACTTGCCTGGAATAAAATGACGGAGATTCACGGATTACTTGCCTGGAATAAAAACACTGAGACTTACAGATTGCTTGCCTGGAATAAAACACGGAGAGTCACGGATTGCTTGACGGGAATAAAAACACGGAGAGACACGGTTTGCATGCATGAAATAAAAACACGAAAAGTCACGGATTACTTGCCTGGAATAAATAACCGGAGAGTCACGGATTGCTTGCCTGGAGTAAAAACACCGAGAATCAAGGATTGCTTGCATGGAATAAAAACACCGAGAGACACGGATTGCTTGCATGGAATAAAAACACGGAGAGTCACGGAGTGTCACGGAGTGTCACGGAGTGCTTGCCTGGAATAAAAAAAACGGAGAATCACGGATTGCTTGCCTGGAGTAAAAACACGGAGAATCACAGATTGCTTGCCTGGAATAAACACGGATAGACTCACATAGACTTTCTTTTTTTAGTGTTATAACTATCCAATTTATCTTCAAAGACGCTCCTGAAGAGAACTGTTCGTTTCTTCATGAAACATTTGTGCCACAAACAACAGTTTCGGTTAAGCTCGTGGCTTTTTCTATAAAATCTTTCTTTATCGGTTTTCTTTTGGATTTGAATGCTAAAGTAGAACTTGATTTAGGTTTACTTCTTCAAATCTACTATTTTTAAATAGTACTATACTTTAAAAAAAAAAGAAATGTTGCACACATTCAAATATTGTAAAAGTCACCCTTGAACTCAATCTGATTGATGGAGGGAGATTACTTAATAGAGAAATCAGTGTGATTCTTTTTCTTTCTATTATACTGTGGTCAAGTGATACTTTTACCTTTAATGAAAATTTTCCTGCGATCAAACTCTTGCAGACACAGAAAATTACAGGATAATCATTGGCTTCTCAATAGATTTAAGGCAGACAGAACATTCGCCAAATTGCTTTAGATACACCACCCCAAAAAATGGCTGCTAGCCGAGCAATCTTCTTCAAACTTCCGCCCAGATTAAACTTGTAAACTCTTTCTAGTTCTAAAAAGATTTCAGTCTCTTTTCCTTGTTACGATTGATTGTTACGATTTGTTTACTTCGTGTATATAGTTATTTCAGCCATTCGATTTGCTTTTAAAATTTTAATGGTACGTTCATCCACACCAAAGGATTAAAGCGACGTTCTGACACCCACCTATTCATAATACCAACGCATATCATAATATTTGCAGAGTTTGATTTAGTGTCTATATATACCGTAAGATAATTATAATAATATAAAACTATTGCATCTTCGGTCTGCTACATTTGCGTGTTTTTATCTGAAGAACACATGGCACAGTGGATAAAGGCGTTAGTTAGATCCAGTGACAGGACCCAAAGAATGTGAGTTCAATGCCCGGTTAAGACAGGGGAGAACTTTCAGAGAGAAATTAACAGGAGATAAATGATACCTAACATCCATTAAAACATGTGGAACTAGAACAGTCTACCCAAGTGAGCGAATTAAATTGTTCAGTTCGACATTCCTACTACCTGAAGAAGGCCGGGGCGTACAACGGCCGAAACGTTGTAATAAATATGGCGACAAAGATGAGGATAATAGTCCGAATAATGTAAATAATGTATTTGTTGCTTTGTTCCAGATAGCATCTGCGCGGAAATCTGACAAAACGGCGTACAAAACAAAGAAGTTTACGGGGACCAAACAATGGATGTGAGCACAGTCTTGTGCTCTCATTATGTATTGTAATATCAGTGGAGAAAAATGACTAGGAATTACTTTTGTAGCGACTCTCGTATATTTTATGAAAAACACTTAAATGGATTTTACACATACTAAACTTATTTTGTCTATAAGGCTCTCATTAATTCCTGGCCACTGAAAATCTTTTTCTGTCTGATTTCATTATGGAACCTAACTCATATTAGCAAAAATATTTAGTTTTTTTGTAGAAAAAATTACAACAGTTAAATAGGAAAATCGTTGGCGTCACATTTAAGGCAGTGGGCTACCGATTTGCTGTGTCATGTGAAAACTTTGACTTTAAACTATTGCTTACCATATACAAGACTCAAAAGCCACTCAAGGCTGGGGGTTATTGAATAAAGTTGTTGTAAGGATGCAAAGAGATGAAATAAAAATTGTATATTATGGGGATATGTAGGATAGACAACAGTTGATTCTAGACTGGAAGGGGTTAAGATTGCAGTGATCAAGGAAGCATCCTCTCGGGAGCCTGATTGATGATGTTATATAAACAACAGGAGGAAGTAAGGAGTGTATATTATGAGGATATGTAGTATAGATAACGGTTAACCCTTAACTAGAAGCAGTTAAAATCGTAGTGATCGAGAGAATATCCTTTCGGGAGCCTTTTCCAGACAGTTTTCTGGAGAAGAAGCTGTCTGATTGGGACATCGTTTTTACCAATGAAACCCGAACGGAGTAGAGAAGATCCGTCCCAGTGTAGATGTCATGGGGTGGTAGCCTTTGCTGTGAAGACCTGAACTGGTGGAACTCATGAATGTAGCGCGTCTTCACATTTGACATGGATATAGTGATTGAGTAATGAGAAGATGACAACTTTTCGTCTGTAAGGAAAGGGGTTGCAAGGTGGGAAATAAAAATCACCCACAATAATTAATCACCCACAAGGCTGTGTAGTCACTTATGAACTCTATCAAGGCTAGACAGGGAGGTCGAGGCAGCTTCAGTTCAGATATGACATCAATACACCATTATTGGTCTAATCTGACTCTTGTAAAGATACAAAGAGCTGTGAATTCAATACCAGGCCGCAGCAATGGTCAACCAAAACGTGGAGAGTTGAGTTAGAGTGAAATAACTGAGACTTCCGGAAGAGGCGTGACATGTGGAACTAGAACAATCTACCCAGGTGGACGAAATAATGCGTTCAGTTTGAAATCTCAATCAACAGAAAAAGGCCGGAGACTTTAACGATCGAAGCGTTGTGAATATGGCAGTGAAGTTGAGGATAACGGTTCGAGTAATGCAAATAATGCAACTAATCATAATACCTCATCTGAGTCATCCAATCATCTGAAGAAGCCCGGAGCATACTAAGGCCGAAACATTGTGAATATGGCAATGAAAATGTGGATAAAGGCCCGAGTAATGTAAATAATGCAACAAATCATAATACCTCTACTCAGAGATCTAATCACCTGAAGAAGGTAGGAGCTTACACCGACCGAAACGTTGTGAATATGGCAATGACGATGAGGATAACTGTCTGAATAATGTAAATAATGCAAATAATCATAATACCTCATTTGAGTGATCAGTCACCTGAAGAAGGCCGGAGCATGCTACGGTCGAAACGTTGTGAATATGGCAATGAAGATAAGTGTCCGAGTAATGTAAATAATTCAAGTCATTATAATACCTCATCTCAGAGATATAGACAGATCTTTAACAAAGGTGCAAATATATGAGTTCCATTTGATGTCCAGATTGAGCTTTAGCACCAACCGACTTTCGAGAATTCTTTGTTTAATAAACTGTCCCTCTGATATCACGTGTCCAATAAAATCGATTGTAAATAAACAACGTTCGAAGGAAATGCAACTGATATTTATAATTCCGAGGCGATAAGATGGGAAACTGTTTCACACTCAAGTCGAATATATCCAGTTTCTATACGACATCGCGGCAGTGTTGAAGAGAAGAATAATTGTCGTGAAGCAACAGTTACTTGTTTATCAGTAAGGGAATTGATAAAATTATTACGGCGCTGATAGTGGTGATGATGGTGGTGATGATGGTGGTGGACAATACATTTGTGAGGAGGAGGGGGAGGAGAGAGAGAGAAGTGATGAAGAAAAGAGACGAAGAATGTGGAAGAGAACAAGTGGCGAACCCGAATGAAGTGAGAAGCAATATAGAAAGAAGAAGGGGGAGGAGAAGAAGAGGGAGGAGGAGAAGGAGGAGAAGAAGCAGAAGAAGAAGAAGGGGAGGAGGAGCAGAAGAAGGAGGAGGAGGAGGAGGAAGGGGAAGAGGAGAAGAAGTAGAAAAAGAAAACGAAGAAGAAATGAATAAGGAGAATTTAATAGTGTCGAAAAACATATAATGATGAAGATGATGATTATGATGATGATGAATGAATGAAATATGACGACATCATCATTTTCACAGGTATTCTATTAGGTTGGTGCAAAAATAATATCGTTTTTTGACGTTAAAAAATACGTCAAAAAACGATATTATTTTTGCACCAACCTAATAATTCCTACTCACTTTACCTAAATGACTGCAGTAGTAGTAGTGGTGGTGGTCGTCGTCATCATTGTCGTCGTTGTAGTTGTGGTGGTAGTAGTAATGGTGGTTGTAATTAGGGGTACTAAAGATGGTGAATTTAGATAGTATTAGAAAACTATGTGTTCTTTGAAAATCCACTCTTGTGAGCAAACTGTCTAAACGTTTGGTGGTGCCATGATTGACTTCATTTCAATTTTACGTGTTGAAATTCATCTTTCCCGACGCTTCGAACTAGCAGACATTATTTTTTTTATTCAAATAATCAAATTCTTTCCTTTCTTTCTTTTTTCCTTTTTTTTTCTTTCTTTCTTTCTTTTTTCTTTACTTTCCTTCTTTTTTCCCCCTTTCTTTCTTCACATTTCATTTACATTTTTCTATTTTCTACTCAATATTTATATTTTGACTTTTTTCTTTTATATATCCGATTTTGAGGATATTTCCCAATTTACACTTTCTTCAATAATTCCGTTTTTTTTTTCCTTTCTTTCTATCATTTCATACGGCTTTTTCCTTCTCTTTTCATTATGTCTTCTTTTTTCTACTTCGTTTATTGCTTCTTATTTTCTTCTTTATTTTCTTTCTTCCTATTTAATCTATTTGACTTTCTTTCTTTCTTTCTTTCTTTCTGCCTTCCTTTCTGGTTTCCTTCTTTCTTTCTTTTTTCTTGCTTCCTTCCTTTCTTCCTTTTTTTTCTTTCTTTTTTCTTCCTTTCTTTCTTTCTGCCTTTCTTTATTTCTTTCTTTCTTGCTTTTTGCCTTCCTTTCTCGCTCATTTCTTCATTCCTTTCTTCTTACCTTCCTTCCTTTGTTTGTTTGTTTCTTTATTTATTTATTTATTGCTGTTTTCCTTCCTTTCTGGCTTCCTTCTTTCTTTCTTCCTTCCTTTCTTCCTTTCTTTTTCTTTTTTTCTTTCTTTCTTTCGCCTGCCATTCTTTTTTTTATTATTTCTTGTTTCTTTTTTATTTTCTTCTTCGCATTATTATTTGCAATCTTTCTAATTATTTTTTTTTTTCAGTTTTGTTTCGTTTTATTATTCTTTCCTTTTTTTTCTTCCTATTTTTCCGCTCTTTATTTTTCTTCTTTTCCCTGTTTTTTCCGTTTTTCTCCTCGTTCTCTCTTTTTTTTCTTTCTTTCTTTCTTTCTTTTTTTCTTCCTTCCTTCTTTTCTTTCTTTATTTCTTTCTGTCTTTCTTTCTTTTTTCTTTCTTATTTTTCATTCTTGCTCTTCTTTCCATTCCGTCTCCCCTCTCTCCCCTCCTCTCTCTCCCTCTCTCTCACACTCTAATTTTTTGTGGCGGGGGGAGGGTGCCATAATCGGGCATTATTCAGATAACTATTTATTACATTCACACTAGAATCTCATCAAAACGTGACTTGATTCCAATTTACTCTATTTCATCTAAGTCTTCTTTTAATGCCGATAAACAGATAAAACGTAATTTAAATTAATATTAGCAACAACAACAACAACAACAACAACAACAATAATAATAATAATAATCATAATAATAATAATAATAATAATAATAACAACCAATAGAGTGAGTTAAAAAAAATGTTAAGATGAAACATAAAAATTATTTAATTAATTTTTATCGTTTCTTTTCGTATCGCTCCGCCCTTTCTGGCTTGTTTGCCTCTTCATTAACATTTCAATTTGGCTGTTTACCGCTTAGTTTTCTGCTTTGCTTTTATTTTCATTTTTGTCGTTCTTCATTTTACATCGTCGTCTTTTGTGTCGATTTTTCATGATCATCTATTCTCGGCGCTGTTCATTCATTCTGCAAAATGCCCGGCCCAGAAAGATGCATTTTTTTTTTCTTTTACTTTTATTTATTTATTTATTTATTTATTTGAAAGTGCGTGTGGATGTCGCGTCACGTGATTGACAGAGCATGGGACGTTGGTTAGGAGAAAAGAGAAAGAAAATAACTGATAGGAAGAGAAAGAAAGAAAGAAAGAATTTCGGTGAAAGTAGAAATAATTAGTATAAAAAAAATAAATACCTTCTTTTTTCTTTTTTCTTTTTTTTTTGTATAAAAGAAAGAAAATTATTTTTAAACAAAAAGCGAGAAAAAGAAAAGTCGGCGACAAAAGTGCCGAGGAGTCAAATAATGATCAAAGAAAAAGAACAAATACACACAGAGATAATTAAAAACAATATTCCATGATTTTACAAGTATACTATTGTATTAGGTAGGTGCAAAAATAATATCGTTTTTTGACGGTAAAAAATACGTCAAAAAACGATATTATTTTTGCACCAACCTAATACAAACGATATCAATATTACTTAGGGTTATTTTTTAACAAGACCTCAGCCAACACAAAGCACTGCAGACAACTTATGATAGAGGGTTACTATTAAAGTGCTTCTGATGAAAGAGGCGTGAAATATGAATAAAATAAGAAGTGACGAGTAATAATGAGGCTAAGGAGGATAGATAACGAATGACCTTTGACTTGCAGAGGTTATGGTTTTCTTGTTTAAAAAAGCATCCACACGGTATTATTTTCTATAATATGGCAGTTCTAAAAGCTGAGTGGAACTTTCTCCTTGCTTGTGGAATACGGGGGAAATGAGTTTGATTAGACTCTGTGGGAGTAGTATGGTGCGATTGAGTTGTAAAGGTAGAATTATTCTTTTTCAAGGTGGAAAGACACGACCTGATTTTAGATTTTACAATCCAGAATTTTACCTGATCTTGAAGACCGATTCCTGTAAGTAGAGGCCAACTTCTATTTGCTACAAATATAATCTATAATTACTTGATATAAACAAGCAAAATGTCTTCAGGGTTACCAGTTGTGGCATAATACGTAACAAGTTCTCCTCACTGTTGTAGTGAGTTCGATCTTAAAAAAGTGGCCTGTATTTGTGACGTTACCAAGATAAGTTTATATGCGCATATATTCTTTAAGTAAACTTTTATCAGCGCTTTAAGAATTGACATTTTAAAAATATATTATAATATATACAAAAAATATTCAACAAAGTGGGGGAAGATCAAGAATAAGGAAAAATTCTCACCGTAAAGTGATGGATCAAAAATATGACAAGGAAACATCAAAAAAGAGTTAACTTGTTATTGCTCCTCGCTCTTCAGAGCTAATCGAAGACAAAAACATATAAACATTTGCGCAACAACTAAAAAGAAAAATAATACAACCAGATAATCAGCAGATAACATTTACACTCAACAGCGATTCGTTCTGCTTACAGAGGGACGGCTGGTTAGACTTAAAATAAATAGTCTCAAGAAGACTCAGATTGTAATCCTAATGCACTCTGCTGATTACTGTGAAAAAATCCCCAGTGGAAGACGAGGGACTATTCAGAATATCCCTTAGTATGTATATATATATATATATATATATATATATATATATATATATATATATATATATATATATATATATAGTGTGTGTGTGTTGGGACAGCAGATAATTATTTAAACATATATTGTTAAATATAACAGACAGCGAATGTCTATTATGTTTTATCATGAGCCGTTCTACGCTTCGAATAGTTGCTTTAATTTAGGGTGAAAATAAAGAAAAAACATGTTCAAAATTTGGATATTTTTTATGCTGTTCCTCAATCTAAACTTTCGGCTCACATGGATATTTCAACAAAGATATTCACCATCAAAGATGATATCCTGTTATGTTGACATAGAAGTTATGGATAGCATACGCAGGTCGTAAGTTCAAGATGCGGTTCACTCGGGTAAAAAAAAAAGAAAAAAGAAGATTTCGCACACACACTCATGCACACCCGCATGCTCGAGGAAAAGATAGAGATTTAAAAAAAAATCGAGTGAATCGGATGTATTATAAATATTTGCCAGGCACCTACGCATGAAATCCTTGAAAAACACAACAGGACGATTCGAGAGAAGTGGTTGGTACTACGTGTTAAATTAGATAAATTCTGTTATCAAATTCCAAGATAAATAGATAGATAGATATGAACAGATTGTGATAAACAGATAGATAGATAGATAGATAGATAGATAGATAGATAGATAGATAGATAGATAGATAGATAGATATGAACAGACTGTAATAAACAGATAGATAGATAGATAGATAGATAGATAGATAGATAGATAGATAGATAGATAGATATGAACAGACTGTGATAAACAGATAGATAGATAGATAGATAGATAGATAGATAATAAACAAACTGAAGATAGATAGATAGATAGATAGATAGATATGAACAGACTGTGATAAACAGATAGATAGATAGATAGATAGATAGATAGATAATAAACAAACTGAAGATAGAGAGATAGATAGATAGATACATACATACATACATACATACATACGGTGAGATGCAGCGTGATGAATCTAATATATGTAAATACTGAATTCAAAGAGAAAGAAAACTAGAAACATAAAACAGAAACAAGTCGAAACAAAAATTATTGCGAATATAGCTGCGAGAAAAAAAAAGAGTCCTTGACTAATACTCACGCAAACAGGAAGATCATTCAAAAAGGGATTCACCGCCATTTTTAGAAAGCTAGCGAATTTCCGCTTCTGGAATCCAATCGGATGAAAAAAAATATAATTTCAAATCTAACAGTTATATATATATATATATATATATATATATATATATATATATATATATATATATATATATATATATATATGAGTGTGTGTGTGACCTGTACAATAAAGTACCTGTAATTTTATCGAGTGCACATTGCAATGATTATATATTTATCTAGTATCCAACATGTTTACACCCAATGGTAAAAGATACAATTTATTTACACTGTAATAAAAAGTTAAAAATTATTTATATGCGTATGTAAGCTATAAACGCTTAATATATCGATAGATTGATATACACTAATTGGGTCCGGCAAAATTACCTCCCAAATAATGGTAAGAGATTAGATGAAGATACCATTGCCGCTGAATTAACATTATGTCGGGGGTATTTTCTGGGCGGAGGTATATGCAGGAGGCATTTCTGCCACACCTTTTTGGTCTTTACATGCCTGTCAATATTTGTGACTTTGTGTAGAATCAATTTCAGAATGGTGAAGACTTATTATTTAAACCCATATGCTAAATACAAGACTTTAAAAGAAATCAAATCATGACTAGTGGGACCTAGCTTTTATTCCTAATTACCAATAACACAAAATACAATGTCATATAAACTGTAAAAAACGACTACAAATTCTACAAGCATTAAGCATAAAATTCAAATAATCCATCAATATAATGTTATCAAATTAAAATAAAAAATCTACTAAATATAGATTATAAATAATTTTTAGGAAAAAGGAAGAACACACCCACGTGAATACGTCATACTTAAAAAAAACAACAAAGAACAAGATAACACGCATAGATGCGATATTTAGTGAAGCAGATGACCTGACAATTGCGTTTAAGCATGAAACAAACAGTCACCTCTACGTTTTGACTTCAATGTCCACTTTTATATTTACAGAGTCTCTACCCCTGATATTGAGCATTTTAACTTATAAATATAGCATAACTTAAAACTAATATGCCTGAAAAATTCATTTCAGTTGAGCTCTCTGGGGGAGGAAGTGTGGATTTGAAAACAGTGACTATTACGGCTATTATAGCAAGACTCTTCGCTAAAGCGAATCGAGTTCTCTCAGTTACTGTGTGTTTATCTAAAAAAATAAATACACTAGAGGCAACCGGACGTCTAGCCACACTGAAGAGCTGTGATACAACGAAACAGTCTGTCTGTGGATGACAATATATATATATATATATATATATATATATATATACAATAGGAATTAAAATTAACTCATAGTTATGATCATTTCACCTTAAAAAATTAAGATTTACTTGTAAGGATTTCCAAACCGATCAAGGTAATAAGATAAAATAAAACCAAACCCAAAGTACATTTTAAAAAGGCAGAGGAAAAGAAGGGAAGAAAACAGAAAAAAGGAAAAAGGCAAAGAAATAGTGAAAAGCAGGACATGACCTCAATCCTAGATAATCTTCAGCTTATTAGACCTTTCTTATCCAAAGCAGAAATTGGTACCCATCTAAAATCTCATGACAGCAAGTAATTCCAAATAGATTACGTTGACAACCACAGCTTACAGGAAATATTTACCAGTTTTGTGACAATGTATGCGGGTTAGCATCAGGTCTCACGATGAGAGTGTAGAAGGACTGGATACATTCTCATAACCTAAACAAACCAGTTATCTACCATATATGCAGGAAAGTCTGCAGAAGTGGATCAAGCTTCTTTAATTTATTTAAATTATTTCTCTTAATTTATTTCTATTCTTAATTTATTTCTATTTGTTTATAAAAGTTTTTTAAAAAAGTTTTTTTTCCAAATGTTATTTTTCTTTTAAACGGTTTATTCTTTAAGTATATATATATATTTATATATAATAATTATATCACTTTCTTTTATATATTGTTTCTATATATATAATAACAGTATTCTATCATAATATAGTATAATGATTTTATATATATATATATATATATATAGGATTGGATATATAAGGATATGTATATTTTTATATGTCAAGAACAATATTGGGGGAAATGTATGAGAAAGTGAAAAAAAATTTATTCTGACGCGTTTTGCACTTTAGGATTTCATCAGACTAACTTTGTAGTCGCAGCACTTAACAAAATTAGTCCGATGAAGCCACAAGAAAACTGTTGGCACTTATTTCTACCACGATTACTCGAAGTTTCCAGGCCGGTAGATATAAATAAATATACTGTTTAATAAATAAACAAAAACAGAACATCTCCTCAAATATAAGTATTCATTAAAAAAAATATAACGTTTAAACAAATAAATTATATATATATATATATATATATATATATATATATATATATATATATATATATATATATATATATATATATATATATATGCTATCCTTTCATGGAAGTTACTATCAACAATTTCAAGGCTGCACAAGTTTGTGTTGATCGTTCGCCGCCAACAATCAAGACTGTCTCCATCTCTAGACGAAGCAACCTAAAAATAGAGATGAGACCTGGTAGCTGTTAATTTGTTCCCCAGACAGTTCTGCCTCATTTGAGCTAAAATAAATGGTGACATGGATATATCTTGACATCTGTGGGAATAAACAAATAAGTTTAATTTTCTTGTTGATCTATTGTAAAATGTGACCAGTAGTCGTAGGTTCCATCCGATGAGCAAATGATCACAGTGAATAATTACCTGCATGTGTTTGAATGGATTATTCTAAGACTATATTTATCGATGATTAAAATAAATATATATATACATTCATATCCGAGAAATTTACATTCGGAGGACGAATATTTTCTATCAAAATTTCACGGACATTCAGCCCGGTAAATGTTATTAATACTGTTTATTATAAAACAGAGCATTTACTTAAGTATTTGTATCTATAAAAAGAATGTATAAGCATAAAAATGTCTTTAAAATAATTGTCGAACTTTGTCCATTTCATAATGTGTGACGTCATTTGTTTACATTTGGATACGCCATGAGCAGATATGAATGTACATGAGAGATTCATGGAAGATAGAATTTTAAAGACAGTAAATTCGACCTGGCTAACTGAACGATCCTCTGTTGCCAAATCGGTTAAGGTACGTCAAGCTAAATGACAGATCCGTATAGGATACAGGTTCGATTCCTGTCTGAGGACGAATATTTTCTTTGAAAATTTCTCGGAGATTCACGCCGGTAAATGTTGTTTAATACTGTTTATTATAAAACAGCATTTACTTAAATATTTGTATCTATAAAAAAAAATGTATAAACATAAAAATGTCTTTAAAATAATTGTCGGACTTTATCTTTCTCAGATGTCGCACCTGCGACTTTTTCCTCTTTCAAAAAGTTCAAATCCCAGTTGAAAGGAACAAGATTTCAAGAAGTCGATGAAATCCAAAATAATGGAATGAGGCAGCTGCTCACTGTCCGAAAAAGGAGTTCCAGGAATGCTTCCATCAATGGAAACGACTCTGGATGAAGTGCTTGGCTTTAAAAGGGGACTACTTCGAAGGAGATTAAATGCTGAACTTATATATGTTATAGTTTTCTTTTCATAGCACTAGTCCCGATACTTTTTGATCGTATCTTCTAGATCGATATTCTGTCAAATATTTCCCAGCACTCAGTATCAATGACAAGTGTTTTATGACTGTTTTTGACAACATACTTAAAATGTTTTTTTTTTTTTATTATTTGATTTGGATTTCGGGCGGTTACCACATGGTAACTCTCTGCCAAATAACTGCTTAGATAATCTGTCATCACTCATTATATTAAAGTGCCTTATCCGTCTCCTCTGGTTAGAGATTAAAGGAATTTCAGTACGATTTGTGATGGCTCGCCATAGAATAATGGAGTCAGGTGTAAAAAAAAACTGTCATTTTATTCTACTAAAACACTTTGGCTGGTATATTTCCAAAACAGTGACTTCGGTACGTGATTTATGTGACAGAGGAGTGCAAAAAGGCGTGAATGACACACTCATTTCATACAGACAAAGGTTGGTACAGACAGTTTCAGTTTTGTAGTTTTACAAAGGTTTTTTCTTGCCTTCTTCATCCTCTTGATATACATACATACGGCACATAATACTGAACGGGCGTCGTGGCTGAGGTAGCAGCCATATATGAATACTGAACGGACGTCGTGTCTGAGGTAGCAGCCATATATGAATACTGAACGGACGTCGTGGCTGAGGTAGGAGCCATATATGAATACCTGAAACGTAGAAATCTAACTAAAATTTGGTCTGTTTGTATCTTCCGGCAAGAATAAAGAAAAAAACAATAAAATTAATACAATGTCAATTTCTAACAAATCCTAGGCTTTCTTTCTTCCATTTTCTTTTTGGTAACCCTCCCTGAACACATTTAAGCGAAAGATTATTCTAACATCCAGTTGTTATTGAAAATTCTTGCTGCTACACGAACACACACTGACCTGGATCTCATCCAACTACTGACAATATCACACCTGATTTTTTTAACGTACGTGTGAAATACAATTAAGCAATGTGTGTGTTATTTCAATTCTAATTATTTCTTAACTACAAACATTTTAAATCCATTGGCTTATATTTATTTGTAAATATGAGTTGGGTGGCTGAATGAGGACTTCTCATACTTATAACACGTATTTTCTTTTCGGCTGATAGGATGTATAAAGTATTACATTAGTGGTTCTCGAATTCATGAATCACATCAAATTCTTGTAAGTAGAGCTTAGTGGAACACTGGAGTTACGGTTCAAGTAAACATATTCTTTTATACAGTTTCAATACAAAATATTATTTCGTTCACAGAAAAGAAAACGGTTTCCAATTCACACCGAGAACAGTTCATTGCAACCTCCTCCACGCAATTAACAACTAAAAGAATTAAACGATAATTATATAACAGTGCTCGGTCAAATGAATGAGATGTATACACCATGAGCAGATATGAATGTACGTGAGAGAATCATCTAATTTTCGTTCAAATGAATGAGATGTATTCGCTATGACCCTTTAAATGTAAACATTCGTATATCTTTACATACGCATGCATGTTTGAGAGATAGCTATGCTTAATATTAAAGTATAGTAAAGTGTTCAACAGACTTAGTTTATCTAACGAAGAAAATCTGGTGGATTTTCTCCAAAACAAGGAGAAGCGGAAGGATTTCAAAAGCAACAGAAAGATGTTCTCAAAACATCATTCTTCGAATTTACATCAGTTATTTCCATTGGGAGTGGAATTTGAGGCCAACATTAACCGATTCCTGACCAATGTTTTACTTGTAAACAAACGCCGGTTTGGTAAATCTTTTACTGAAAAATGTTATCCCTGCAATAATCTAACCGAATCATGGTCTGAAGCTGTGAAACGGTTTTCAAACGCCACATGAAGAATGAAAAGGAAGTATTTTTCGCTAGACAGCTCTTTTAGTGGAGAAAAACTCAATTATTTATTCAGAGGAAGAATCTTGATAAAACTGAGACTCGGCGGAAGATCAACTATTAATATTTAACCGGAAGACTACGCGTTACGAGCCGGGAACTCAAAACCGGTAGATCTCCGATTCAAGTATTTGACTGGTTATGTTTAAAAGTGTTTTGCAATGGCTGTGAAGAAAAATCGAATCAAAAAACTTGTGTCAATCGAGATTTTTTTTCATTTTCATTTAACAATTTTCTTCCTAATGGGATATTTCCAATTTCAAACGAGTCAAATGGCGGAGCGGGGGACTGTTCGGGGGGAAATCTTAATAAAGAAGATTTTCGGGAACTATTGAACATGTTTCTCTGTTATTTTGAGTAAATTAAGCTACAAATTAATTGTGCTTTAACCCACTCGGACACGAAAAAACTTTACAGCAAAACAAGCGTCATTTACCCCTTTCAACAAATGTAAATCTTTCGTTAGGATTTATCAAAGTCTATATCTGCTATCTTTCTGTCTTTCGTAGCGATGCAGTCAATTTATTCCGAAATATGTTGTTAAAATATAAGTGTTTCTTAGTTAAAATTTTCTAAGTCAAAACTAGAATCTGTCTTTGAAGTTGGAGCGTCCTCGTCTCTGAGGAACCCGGTAATTGCTTTTATGTTTATATCTGCCTGTAAGACGAAAATGTTCATTTATATATGTACGTGTGCATTTGAAGATTCAAAATGTAACTTATAAATTAAAGCTTAGTTAAACTTTTTAGTACTCGTTTAACAAGAAAGAAAAAGATCTCTTCTTGTAAGCGTTAGTGTTTCGGGAAAGCATCTAGCAGTCAGTCTTATCTAAAGACCATACACTGATAGATTTAACCTCTGATGCCTACTCTAAAAATTGAGTAATCATTATTGGTCGGTTGCTTTTGTTTAGCGGCATATTACTCTCTATGGGTTATTTAATGCCGAAATCTAAATATTTTGTATACAATTTTTTTTAGATAATAATGAATTTTAGTGATACAAGTTTTACTACTTAACCCATAGCTGGGGGAGAAGAAGTGGATTCATTCTTTTCCCAAGGTTATTTACGCGTAAGTGGAATTAGAACTCGAATCTCCGATTAAAATTTTCGGGTCATTCTTCATTATACCACACGCACATCCAATCACCTGGTATTCCAAAGCACTCGCCCATCTAGTTACTGACCAAGGTCAACCTTGCTTAACACCGGTGATCTTACCGGAACCGGTGTTTCAATGTGATGTAGCCGTAAGCCCAAGGCGAAATAAAAGTACGATCAATCAGTCAGTTATGTATTATATTGCTATATATCTAGAGACACTATTTACATTATTCGGACTAATGCCCTCATCTTTGTCGCCATATTTATTACAACATTTTGGCCGTTGTACGTTCCGGCCTTCTTCAGGTGGTTGGAATGTCGAACTGAACCCTTTATTTCGCTCACTGGGGTAGACTGTTTTAGTTCCACGTGCCATGTTTAATGAATGCCAGTTATCAGTTATCTCCTCTTAATTCCCCTCTGAAAGTTCTCCACTGCCTTAACCGGGTATTGAACTCACACTCTTTGGGTTCTGTCACTGGTTCTAACTAACACCTTTATCCACTGTGCCACGTGTCCTTGAAAAAGGCCGGAACGTACAACGACCGAAACTTTGTAATAAATTTAGCGACAAAGATGAGGACAATAGTTCGAATAATGTAAATAGTGTACATAATACCTCATCTCAGAAATATGGACAGATACTGAAGGGCCGAATCACTGTAATAAATATGGCGACAAAGATGAGGACAATAGTCTGATTAATGTAAATAGTGTACATAATACCTCATCTCAGATATATAGACAGATATCTAGAGACCTTTGAAAAATCCAAAAATGAATCAGCAATATCGTTCGGCCTGATCTCATAGTTCGGCTTCAATCACTTTCCCACCGCCCTACTGTTGCTTCCTTGTGTTTTTTCTATAAATACTTTCATGGTAATTTTATCGAATTAGCTCCTCGCTATGGTGCAAAAATAATGTCGTTTTCTCAATTATGTTACTACGTGATAAAACGACATTATTTTTGCACCAACCTAATAAAAGAAGCATGCTAATCAGTGCTACGGTCGCTTTCCTTCTATGCCCTACAACCTCACCACACGATTTTACTAGACGTATAAATACGTCATCTAGCATAAATTATTAACTTTCATTTCACCCCGCCCCGACTTCGCCCCCGCTCCCATTCTTTATCACACAACTAACTTTTCTTACAGCGGGTGAAGAGGAAACATCCCCACCCCAACGACATTATCATTTTTCTGTCTTGAAAATTCAAGGCGCTCCATCGCCGTTTTCATTAAAATACGGATCCGGAGTTAGCTGCAGAGATTTGGCTCTGGTTCCCTCACGGAAAGCCTGTGTCAACAACAAGTTGTCAGTGAGCATGCGCGTAGGGGCTGAAAATTAGCGGGAATCCAGTGTCGTAGACGCTGCTGTTTGAAAGCATGGCGCCAAAAAGATTTGGAAAATATAATGGCTGGGAAAATTACTGCCAACAGCCTTGTGAAAGCAAATCCGTGTTATGACCTGAAAATGGCTTTCGAGGTGCGAGGAGCAGGAAATTGCCCGCTATGCCTGCACTCTTCAGAAAGGCACCAACATTTTACTAACATCTTAATAATTATAATAATAATAAAAGATAATAATGAATTGTATTATGCGTAAGCAAATGTGACCATCATTGATATAATGCATCACGATTCAGTCATGAAGTATCTTCTTTGGTAATCTGTGATCACAAACTATTATTCAGCTAAATTTTATCACCAAACGTAAAAGTTTTAATTCAATGAAAGCGTCAAGAATATTTTAGACATTTTCAAATTTTCATTAATGCTGACCGGGTAACTAATGAATCATGGAGGAAAACAAATATTATCTGTAAAGGACAGGATATGAAGAAACACATGTGGCAAAAATGATATAATCTGGAGAGGATCTGAATAATAAGTCACATGTGGCAAACAAATTGATTTCAAATGGATAGTTCCCATGTGGCAAAACAAATGAAAATCTGAATATCCCCCCCACCAGCTTGCCAATTCGTTTACTGCATCACATTTGGAATTGTCGTTCTGGGATTGGCAAAATAATAGTCGACTTCTTTTTTACTCAGAAAAAAATGGATTTCCCTCTTTCGCCTTGAAAGAGCAAAATATCTTTCTTCTGGGCAAAGAATTCGAGAATTATTTTATTAATTTAACCAGCCAATTCTTTACTGTAGCATTGCTTAGTAACTTTCAGTCCAGTTTGCGGAATTTCTAAATTGAAATGTTGATAAAGCTTTATCTTCTTGTTTCTCATAATCGATCTATTCGTTATTGTCAATGGATTGTCAACAATTTGATATGTTGTTTAAGAAGAGCAAGATAAAGATATATACGCAATTTAATAGCGGAAATCGTTTACGAGTTCATGATTTTTTTTTGTAAACCTTATAAATTATGTGCCGCATTGTGCATGGAATAAATCTTTTAAGATCTCCTTAACATGATGTACTGAATAAATAATATCAGTAAGAAATAAGAAGCCTCAGAATTCAATAAAATGCACACAATGTCAGCAGAAAGCTTTAAGACTCAACGTTTTACACTCATGATTGTATTGTGTATTAAAACATTGCCTTGTGTATTAAAAAATTGCCTTGTGTATTAAAACGATAGCAAAACTATGTATAACAGTGGTAGGCAAACTTTTCAGAGTGTAATTCGCATCAGTGAGCCATGAAAAATCAAAGGTCCGCACCTTTTAAACATACAACATCTAAACAGTTTCGTTAATAAAAGCAAACAAATTCATATTTCAGCATTAGCAATTTAATGGGGAAAATGTTTCTGGTCATAATTCAGCTATACAATTCTTTTAAAGTCTGGCACAAGGATGTTGGTAGGAAATGCAAAATTTCTTAAACATGGAAAGCATTGAACAAAGAGTGACTTGTAAAACACTAGTACTTGTAGGGAGTGAAACATTTCCTTTAATGAATGATCAGATTGAATGTCTATCAATTCAATCTATAATTCATCAGGTGCTGCATCAACATCAGCAAAGAATGGACAAGTTGAATTTAAACTTAATCTGTCTGAAATCTTCAAATCTTCTTTCAAAATCGTCACTCAAACATTTCAACTGATCCTTAATTTTTGAGCACACATTTGCAGGCACTTTCTTTTTTCCCAGCAATGAAAAAGGACTAAACTTGTCCCCACTTGCTTGCCTTGAAAACGAAGATAATTCTGCTTGAAAAGATTTGACATGCTTATAAATTTCATGAGCCAAAAGTTCCTTTGCTTTCAATTTCACATTTAGCTCATTCAACCTTTCAAAAACATCAGCTGCTAATATAAGGTCATACTCCCACTTATCATAGTCCATTTTTGTAACAAATTAACAAGCCGTCCCATTCATATCGAGAAATATCAGAATTTCTTTTCGTAAGTCCCACACTCACCTCAGCACTTTTCTAAGTGCATTGTTGTGGTAGAGACACCTCCATAGCCTCCAGTAGGGATTTGAATTGTCTGTGATTGAGGGCTCTTGCCACTCACCACTAGACTCACTACATACTTAAACTTAAGGGCAGATTTACACAGATTTTCTTCGTACAAAATGCAGTGGAGTAACAAGAAGTCTTGGTTGAGATTGTCTTTTCTAATCTTGTCTTCCAAGAGTTTAACCATGCCCACATTTTTCCCACATAACGCCAGAGTACTATCTGTTGTTATGCTTGTCAATCTATAATAATGCACTTTTTTTCAATTGTATTGACCACACATCCATACAAATCCTGACCGGTTGTTGCATTTTTCATTAATTCTACTGATAGCAACTCTTCAGTGATACGAAAATTCTCATCCACTCAACGCCTCAAATATTAGTGCAGTGTCTTGAACGTCGGTACTCACATCTAATGCTAACGAATAATATATAAAATTTACTGGCATCCACCAGTTGCTGTGTTAACTCCTCACTATTTCTGTGCATCGCATAACAGTTCTTATTGATAATAAAATATTTTTGAATTTATCAATCATTTCCAGGCATACAACACTTGCGCAATCGATCATGGATTGTTTCATTAACTCGCCATCTGAGAATGCTTTGTTACGTCTTGAAATTCAATATGCAGCCATAAACCTTGCTTCCAACGCAGTATCGTCAATCAATGATTGCTTCTTGAACAGCGTTTGTAGTTTGTTCAATTTTCCAACATCTTCCACAGTCTTTTTTTCTGTTCTTCATCGGTCATGATTGCGACCAAAATCCCCGTATTTTGTTTAGTTTGGTTTACGGCATAACAACTTTAATCAGTTATTTAATGCCGACAAGAGTTTGATTTTTATTGCTCGTAATTTTTTTTTTTTTTTTTTTTCAAAAAATATTTTCGGTAATATTTTTTCCAAAAATGTATTGCTGGTATTAATCTTCTCCAAAAATTTATTGCTCATAATAATTTTTACGTAAATGATTTGCTGGTATTAAAACCTATTTTTACACGTTTTGACCCAGTTTGGGGGTTAACTATTTGCCTCTAGCTGTGACCCTAACAGGTGCTACCAACCCGGGTCAGAGTGGATCTGGAAACACCAGCAATTAAGAGGAGGTTCCACCCTCCTGAAAACCTCCTGATGAGGGGCCTTGCTGTCGGATGTAGTTTATCGTCTTATCCGGGACGGGTTTTGTTTGGTAGAACAGCTTCAAATTGTAGACCTTTAACACAGCAGTTGTCTCCTGGCACAATAAACACACAGCTTTATTCTTAGAACTTGCGAAGAAATGTGTATGCATTTTTCATTAAATGCACAGCACTCATCATCAATCTTATATTTTTTAGGAGATATTCTTCGTAGGGTTGTAGAGACCATGTTTTTTTGCAGACGACTACCATGTAAGTATGTAACCTTCAGAAAATGGGACGTAGATTTCTATTACACTGAAAAAGTTCACCTCAGTTCAATCACAAACATGTTGATTTTCATAAAAAATTATTGTTTTTTTTTAATTTTCTGCAGGCTTTCCACGGTTCCCACAAAACCCCGTAGAGGGTTGCAGTTTGGCTACCCCTAATGTATAATATCTCTGAAATTGTATAGGAATCTGCCAGCAAAATTTCTTAAACATGGAAAGCATTGAACAGAGAGTGACTTGTAAAATTCAACTAATAGTAGAGAGTAAAACATTTCCTTCACTGAATGATCAGATTGAATGTCTATCAATTCAATCTATAATTCATCAGGTGTTGCATCAACATCAACAGAGAATGGACAAGAAGTTGAATATAAATTGAACCTGTCTGAAATCCTTAAACCTTTCAAAATAATGATGGAGTAGCATCAAAGACAGTGGACGGAAGTAAGTATTGTTAGAAACATGCCTATGTATTTCGGAATCAAATGCTGTCGGCGTTTAAAACAAACGTGATTATAGTTTAATACTTCTCTTTCTCACTCCGTCGATTTCATATGCAGCCCGGGGGTGAGGTAAATGTAACGTCCATTTTTATTTATTAAATTTTATTAAACGAAAATAAACGACGTTAGTTTAAAATGGCTTACGATTATTTATGTGTTACACTTTAGGGAAAGGTTAAATGTTAATTTTAATTTTTATTGTAAGTTATTTTTGTTTAATAAATAGAAGAAAGTATGTTATATTTTCTGTAGCCTGTCTATTAAAAAAAATATTATTAAACAATATTATAATGCTTTTATATCAACATGAATACATTATTTTAAAATATTGAGTCAGGACGATGATTATGAAACTAACATCAAATTACCGTGATCCAGAGCCCTGTTAAAGGGGTTGTGGTGAAATAACTTATTACATGGAACGTTAAAGTGGTCTGTTTTTATTCAATATATATATATATATATATATATATATATATATATATATATATATATATATATATATATATATATATATATATATATATATACTTCATCTCCACCATTTCTGTCGTAGTTCGATGGAGTCCATTTTGGGATAACACTTTGTGATATTTTCAAATTTAACTAAATTAATTAATGTATTTATCTGTTTACTCGTTATTTAAGATAAATAATTATCATCTTCCAATGGTTGTGAAAGTTCAGACGAAAAAAAAAATCACACAAAAAGTTAAAAACGTAATCTTTTTTTCAAAAATAACATCAGTCGTACTCACATATCAAAGAAGTAAGTACAGATTCAAACTTGACATTTGTAAATCTAAACAATATATATATATAATTCTTTAAAAGGTCAGGGACTGATTTAACACTATATTTATATAATGAAGAGGACACCTTTTATAAACTGATTTAAAAAAATGAATATTTTTTTTTATTCTGACAAATGTCGTGGCTTAGCATATGTCTAATGAATGCTAGTCTCCAACAAAAAACTGTTCTATATTTTTGTGAACGGGACCAATTAATTTAAGTAGTGCCAAAATTTCCATAGTATTTCAAGCAAATGCCCTGATATCTTCACACAAAAATACTATAAGTTTACGATGAAAGAAGCTCACGCTAAGAGAAATTAGATTATAATGAAATACAGTCCCAATGGTCAGCTGTGGCTTCTTTGCAACAGCATAAAGCAGAAACTTTTTTTGTGGTGGGGGGGGGGGGTCAGTAAGGCACATCCATTACAAGTCCCGGGAGCTACTTGGAGTAGAGGGTTATATTAAAAGGCCATTTGTGTGTATAGGAGTGCAAGATAACGTTTAACCTTAGCCTTGGAGAGATTAAGATTGTAGTGATTGGAGAAGCATCCACTTGGGAGTCGATTCCACAAGGCAGTTTTTCGCGGGACGAAGCTGCTCGGTTGGAACTTACGTCTCACCGATGGAATACGGAGGGAACGTGGATGGTTTGATACTATGTAAGTGGTATGGTGTGTTCTTGCTGTGAAGGTCTGCCTCGGCGGGACCAGGGAATGTAGTCCGTCCGACCCCTTTGCATTGAAGTAGAGCAGGAATAGGCTTGCCACATCTCGCCGGTGGAGAATAGAACGTCACCCACAAGGGCTCGGAGACGCTTCTGAACTCTATAAAGTCTGGAGATTGATGTCTGGACAGCTCCCGTGAAAATATGACAACAGAAATTCATTTTTGGCCTGATCTGGCTCTTGTAAAGGTAGAGGATAGCAGGAGGTGTCATATACATACGGGAGTAGCACAGGGCGGGGGGGCGCGATCATTTTACCTGCATCATTAGCAATAGATCATATGTACGAGATCCACTTGAGGTCAGGTATGAGTTTGAGCCCTAACACTCTTCTACGACACGGTACTTCCTCGAAAGGATCTCCGTTCATCCCGACTGTTGGTAGTTCGGGATCAGATCGGCGATGATGGAATGTAAGTAGCTTAGTCTTCGAGGCACTGAATATCAACAACCAGTTTTTACCCGTTTGGGTAGTTTGTACAAGATCGAGAAATCAGTCGCCAATCTCTGGCCGTCGGTAGTTCCACAGATGCGTCCGTGTATAGTCGTTGGTCAGAGGAGTGACCCCTGGGGGACGCCTTCGTTGACGTTTAGGGCTCTGGAAGACTGGCCATTGATAACTATCTACCTGTTAGGAAAAATTTTATGATCAAGAAGACCCTTCCAGTGATTCCATAACTGGAGAGCTTGTGTATTAAGCCTTTGCGCTACACCTTGTCGAAAGCCTTTGAGATATCTAGTGTTATGATTCTAGAGGTGTGTTTGTCGTTAAGAGCCTCACTGATTCTGTGATTGATGGTAGTTAGGAAGTCAGCAGTGGATCGGGCCGACCGAAACCCATACTGCTCGTCGCTGAAGAATTCTTATTTATTAGGATCTCAAGAAGCTTACTGATGGTACCGAGGAAACTGATGGATATATAATGGGAGGGGAAAGATTACACACCCACGTTCTTGAAAACCGGCCATAGGCTTGACACTTTCCACAAGCTTGGGAAAGATTTCTCCTTCAAGCAGCGGTTGAATAACTTCACTAGGATTGGGGATAATTCAGGTTTGATATTCTTAGAGACAACCACCGGAACTTTGCCTGGAGCAGTGGCTTTCCTAGGGTCAAGGTCTTTGATAAATCTAGAGACATAATATTACTGATTCATTTTACCAATAACTATAGAATTATAGAGAACAGCATTTGTAGTCGTATCCTTTGGATATAACAGAGAACCTCTTTTAATCGTCTGAAAATAGTTGTTTCTTTCAGGTGTTTTTTCCTCGTCATCACTCCCAGATATTAAATTCTTACAACTGTTACATTTAATTTTCTTAAAAACTGCATAACAGCAATATCCTTCTTCTCTGCATTCATTAACGTCCTCATCTGTTAATTCTCTGCTAAATTTCTAAATATCTACAGCTCCCCCTGCCACTTCATTCCAAAGGTTATTATCTGCTAAAGAGACAACAAAAGTATAATTTAATTCAGCCATCAAAAGACTAAACTTATCAACCTATATGAATTTTATACTGGGCAACATAAGAATTTTCCTATCTATATTAAAAAAATAAATTACTAGAAGAAAAAAAAAGACATTACAGTACCCTTACTTGTAGATGAAATTTATCTAAAACCTTATTTTGATTATAAAAGATGGTAATGTTGTGGAGGTCAACACGTTATTTTCAATCAATTTAATCTTTAAGTTTAATGCTTTTTACGAATGATATATCAAAAAAAAAAAAACGAAGAAGAATATAAAAGAAATTACTCACTTTACTATTTTTGTTTGGTACAAAATTTACGCTTTTGATGGCATATATCCATGGATCTGATAAGTTATCATGTTTTGGAAATGAAAATACATTCACTTTTCATCCATTTTGATAATTTCCTCTGTATTTTGAAAGGCGCAAATATAGGACATTTTTTTTTTTTTTTTTTTTGATAAATTATTTCAGGGAAAATACTTACAAAACAAATAAAATCTCAATCCGAGTGAAGAAAACAGTAACAACTAATGCAAGTATGTCTCCGAGTGTATACTACATATAATGACGTCAGCAAATAAGCCGCCCCGCCATCGAACAGGTCTACCATTCTCTCGATTGTGTTGCCATAAGCGACAGATAAAAAATAGTTACGTCCCTTGTTCGAGTCTTTTATTCCGAACTTAAATAACAGAACATAGTAATCTGATAAAAATTTCCAAAATTTTGAAAAGTTACACCGCGAAATCCGGTTAAGGAAAATGATTTTTTATGAAAACACACATGTAAGTAAAACCATTTTAATAATTCCCGATAAACCAACAAGTATTACAACACTACATATAGATATATAAAAACATCAGGTGCTTTTCTAAATCTTAGCATTATTATTCTCTCTCTCTCTCTCTCTCTCTCTCTCTCTCTCTCTCTCTCTCCATATATATATATATATATATATATATATATATGGGTATTTAGGCATCAAATTCTCTTTTAGGCATGTTTTGGCAATGAAAATACATTAACTTTTGGTCCATTTTAATAATTTCCTTCGTATTTTTTAAAAAGCGCAAATATAGGACATTTAAATAAATTACAAACATTATGTCTTCATATTTTTAACATAATCCATTCATACATTCACGGATATTTTTCTGTGTATTACAATCAAATGATGCAAGAAATGCACTGTAACAGTGAAAATCACTTTTATATCCCAAGTATTAACCACCTCTTTCTGAGATCATCATCAGTGTTGCAAGAAAAGAGATGGAAAGTAATTATAGAAGAAGCTGCCATGTTATATGTCCTGGCCTGGCATCTCGACTTCAGTAGTTTCACTGTGCTTTTTCTATAAATATTTTCTTGGTAATGCTATCAGACTTTATGAATTTAAATGCAGTTCCAGATTGACCAAAGGGTACCATTATTTGACTTTCACAATGGCAGGATTTAGCTGTAAGTTCTACGTTAACAGATTCTTCTATCGCACTTCATACTAATGGAAATCTCTTCCGGCATCTTGCTTCCCAGTCAACTTTGACCTTCAAAAATTTAAATGCAATGTCAATCGTTATCTTTTAATTCTTATTCTAATTCCTTAATAATATATTTTCTTATATTCAGTCAGTCATTAACGCCTTGCACCTTAGTATCTTTACAGCCTTACACCTTAGTGGCTTTACAGCCTTACACCTTAGTGGCTTTACAGCCTTACACCTTAGTGGCTTTACAGCCTTGCACCTTGGTGGCTTTACCGCCTTACACCTTAGTGGCTTTATATATATATATATATATATATATATATATATATATATATATACTTTAAAAATTAGGAACTCAGTTGAATCCGCTACCTTGGTTTCAACCTTACGGCATCCTCAGCTACCAAACTAGCTAACCATGTGTGGAATTTAAAAGAAAAAGTCAACAGGGATCCGATTGTAAGATGGAGAATTTTTTAAAAAACAACAATCACAACAATATTTGCAACTGCTAGCAACAGTAATAATTAGCCATTATGACATTTCCGGATACAAAGAAACTTTTAAATCATAAATCCGAAGTTTTAAGTCCATATTCACATATCAGAAAATTTTTCTTACGTGCATATGAGGGTCGATAAAAAAGAAATTTAACCCCACCCCATTAATACATTTAAAATTTTATACGCTTTCCGTTCTTTTTCTTCTTCTTCTTCTTCTTCTTCTTCTTCTTCTTCTTCTTCTTTTTCTTAAAATTTTACACGCTTTCCTTTCTTCCTCTTCTTCTTCTTCTTTTAAAATTTTACACGCTTTCCTTTCTTCTTCTTCTTCTTCTTCTTCTTCTTAAAATTTTACACGCTTTCCTTTCTTCTTCTTCTTCTTCTTCTTAAAATTTTACACGCTTTCCTTTCTTCTTCTTCTTCTTCTTCTTCTTCTTCTTCTTAAAATTTTACACGCTTTCCTTTCTTCTTCTTCTTCTTCTTCTTCTTAAAATTTTACACGCTTTCCTTTCTTCTTCTTCTTCTTCTTCTTCTTCTTCTTCTTAAAATTTTACACGCTTTCCTTTCTTCTTCTTCTTCTTCTTCTTCTTCTTCTTCTTCTTCTTAAAATTTTACACGCTTTCCTTTCTTCCTCTTCTTCTTCTTCTTTTAAAATTTTACACGCTTTCCTTTCTTCTTCTTCTTCTTCTTCTTCTTCTTCTTCTTAAAATTTTACACGCTTTCCTTTCTTCCTCTTCTTCTTCTTCTTTTAAAATTTTACACGCTTTCCTTTCTTCTTCTTCTTCTTCTTCTTCTTCTTCTTAAAATTTTACACGCTTTCCTTTCTTCTTCTTCTTCTTCTTCTTCTTCTTCTTCTTCTTAAAATTTTACACGCTTTCCTTTCTTCCTCTTCTTCTTCTTCTTTTAAAATTTTACACGCTTTCCTTTCTTCTTCTTCTTCTTCTTCTTCTTCTTCTTAAAATTTTACACGCTTTCCTTTCTTCTTCTTCTTCTTCTTCTTCTTCTTCTTCTTAAAATTTTACACGCTTTCCTTTCTTCCTCTTCTTCTTCTTCTTTTAAAATTTTACACGCTTTCCTTTCTTCTTCTTCTTCTTCTTCTTAAAATTTTACACGCTTTCCTTTCTTCTTCTTCTTCTTCTTCTTCTTAAAATTTTAAACGCTTTCCTTTCTTCTTCTTCTTCTTCTTCTTCTTCTTCTTCTTAAAATTTTACACGCTTTCCTTTCTTCTTCTTCTTCTTCTTCTTCTTCATTAAAAAAAATATTAGGTGTTCATTTGATAAAAGCGGGTATCCTCAGGCGATTTTTTATCAAATGACCACCGGTCAGTTCATACTCTGCACCTGAAGATTTCGTCGTGCATGAAACTCAGTAACTAGCTGTGAGGGATATGTATATTTATTAATATATATTTATTATTATACAAGTATATGATTGGTGTATATGGAATGAATTCCAATAACCAACAGATTTCAATAGGTTGTTAACATTCATGCAATGACATTTTCTGTCTTAAATATTTATCGGTTGGGGTATCCAACTGTCTGGGTCAATGTCTGTGGATGTGTGTGCATGTATTTATATGTATCTATGTGTATGGAAAGTGCATCCACTTTTAATTATGTATGTATATACGTGCGTGTTGGTTTCCCTTCTCCCATTCCCCCCCCCCTTTTTTTTATGACAGACGGTGGAGATGTTCTCTGTCTTGTCCCTTTTTTGTGTGTGTATATGTCTTGGTGCTTATGTATTAGCATCTGACTGCGTTTGTTTTACGCGTGAGTTTGGGACCCCGTTTACACACCATGAGGATTAAAATGTATACATTGTAAAAAGACCGGATATTAAATATAGCTAAAGTAACTTCAATGAAAAAATAAATTGAATAACATATATATTTCTTCTTTTCTCCTCAGTAATTTTATAGTTGTAAACTTGATAGCGAATAAATGTTAAATTTTGATTTTGTAATTAGCAGTTTTAAATTTTAATATTAAATTTTATCATATAATTTAGTAATTATTCGTTGGAATAAATTATTTTTTAATACTAAACATCTGAATAGATATTATAACATGACTTCGTTATCGAGCTTTTTGAATTTTCCTGTACTTGTGTTCTGATTGGTCCATCTAGCCTTTGTAACAACGTTTTCCCCTTGCGTAGAATATTAATTAATTTGAAACTTTTAAAATCATTTATTTTACATTCAACGTCATCACTTGATAAGACACCGAAGGTGTTGAAACAAAATGGCTATTTTTGTAGTGATTTTATAACATATTTATGTTATAAATTTTTTTTTTCTTTAAAAATAAATAATTATATTTTATTATATATATATATATATATATATCATTTATTATATATTATCTATTATAATTATATTCATTAAAAAGACAATAGAAAAACTGTTGCTTTAGCGACGCGTTTCGTCCAATGTGGATTTTTTCGTTTTTTGCCTCAAAAAAGTCCATATTGGACGAAACGCGTCGGCTAAAACAACAGTGTTCCTATTGTCTTTAATGATATATATACAATATTGTATATTATTTCAAGACATTTTTATGTTTAACATTCTTTTTATAGGTACAAATATTTAAGTAAACAACATTTACCGGCCTGAAAGTCCGAAAAATTTTCTCAGAAAATATTCGTCCTCCGAATTTCTCGGACATTCAGGCCAGTAAATGTTGTTTAATACTGTTTATTATAAACAGAGCATTTACTTAAATATTTGTATGTATAAAAAGAATGTTAAACATAAAAATGTCTTAAAATAACTGTTGGACTTTGTCCATTTTTATAATGTATGACGTCATTTGTTTACATTTGGATAGGCGTTGAGTAGATATGAATGTACGTGAGAGATTCATGGAAGATGGAAGTTCAAATACAGTAAATTCGACCTTGCTAACCGAATGCACCTCTGTGGCCAAATCGGTAAAGGCACGTCAAGCTAAATGACGGTTCTGTATAGGATACAGGTTCGAATCCTGTCGGAGGACGAATATCTTCTGTGAAAATTTCTCGGACATTGAGGCCTGTAAAATGTTGTTTAATACTGTTTATTATAAACAGAGCATTTACTTAAATATTTGTATCTATAAAAAGAATGTTAAACATAAAAATGTCTTAAAGTAATTGTCGGACTTTGTCCATTTCATAATGTATTATATATATATTATGTACTAATAGTTTCTATTATATTATAATTATTATATTAGGTTGGTGCAAAAATAATGACGTAATAATGTCGTTTTTTGACGTATTTTTTAACGTCAAAAAAAGACATTATTTAGTCATTATTTTTGCACCAACCTAATATTATATTATGAATCCTAAAGGAATGAATCCTTACACCTTACTTGCTAAGTAATCATCCCTCTTGTAGGATCCTTATGTTTTTTTTTTCTAGTAGGATTCTTATGCCTTACTTGATAAGAAACCTTTTCTGTACTAAATCTCTCAAGTCTTCCTGCTTTTAACTGAGGCTTTTTTATATATTCGCCAAATGAGAACTTTTAATTAAAAATTTAATTAAATATGTCTAGACATCTTTTCAATTATTTATTGCGACATGAAATAACGTCATTGACGATAAATGTTGAAATACAAATCATACCTGCGTGTTCTAGATTTAGCAAAAATAAAAATAAATTCTAATCTTTTCTAAGTCTTGTATTCGCGATTACATTCAAAAGAAAATGGAACATCTTCATCGTCCAGATATTAAGTAGATTGTGCCTGATTTACCTCCCCTTTTCTTGCTTGACGGCCATTACTTTAATATCGTAGTTATATTTTAAAATATTTTGCCATTTGCCTTACCAAGAAACTGTCAGATAGAGTACAGCTAATTATCTACTTATTCATCTACTTATCATTATTAGTAGTAGTAGTAGTAGTACTAGTAGTAAATAGAGTACAGGTAATTATTCATTTTCTTATTATTGTTCTTAACATTATTATTATTAGTAGTAGTAGTAGTAGTAGTAGAGTACGACTGATTATCTTCTTATTCTTCCTGTCATTATTAGTAGTAAATAGAGTACAGCTAATTATGCGTGTCCTTATTATTATTCTTAACATTATTATTAATAGTAGTAGTAGTAAATAGAGTACAGTTAATTATCCATTTTCTTATTCTTCTTATCATTATTAGTAGTAGTATTAGTACTTGTAGTGATAGTGGTAGTAGTAAATAGAGTACAGCTAAACGTTCATTTTCTTATTTTTCTTCCTGTCATTATTATTATTAGTAGTAGTAGTAATAGTAAATAGAGTACAGCTAATTATTCATTTCCTTTTTATTCTTCTTAGCATTATTATTAGTAGTATTAAAGTACAGATAATTATTCATTTTCTTCTTCTTATTATTATTATTAGTAGTAGTAGTAGTAGTAGTAGTAGTAGACTACAATTATCTTATTCTTCTTTTTAGCATTATTAGTAGCTGTGGTAGTAAATAGATTACAACTAATAATTCATTTTACTTATTATTATTCTTATCATTATTATTAGTAGTAATGGTAGTAAACAGAGTACTGGTAATTATTCATCATCTTATTATTAGTAGTAGTAATTGTTGTATTAGTAAATAGAATACAGCTAATTTTTTATCATCATCTTATTATTATTATTATTGGTATTGGTATTATTCTTTGTAGTAGTAGCAGTAGTAGTGGTAGTAGTAGTAGTAGTAGTAGTAGTAGTAGTAGTAGTAGCAGTAGTAGTAGTAGTAGCAGGAGGAGCAGTAGTAGTAGTGACGGTAGTACATAGTCACATAACTGTTTTTCTCATAGGAACTTGACAACCCAAGTGACAACCCAAATTCGAATTTTGGTTAAAGCTGCTTGTTTTCCCTTCGTACTCCGGCCATATTGGTATTTACAAATGTTAACTTAACCTCGTTCAAGATTACAACTTTAGGAAATGAAGTGATGATTAAGAAAAACAATAAAAAAAAAAAGAGACCAACTCGTAAACGGAAGAAAACGAAATTCATTTCTCGTCAGCTAAAAGGTGTAAGCTACATATGGGGTTGTCAAAATAAAGCAAGTGTAGAAATTAAAAAAAATAACTAATAACCTTGAGGAATACATGAATCTCTTTCCCTACACTCAATGCCATTACCTGATAAATAGATAGAAATATCTCACCACTGGAATGCGTCGATGGTTCATGAAAAAGACAAATGGTTGAGTGAGAAACTTAACAATCTTTTCTGCGATTACCTTACCAGGCATACCAATTAAAAGCTGTTGCATTCGATGCCATTTACTAGTTTACCTTCCTTTCTTTGTTCATGTTTACTGAAGTTATTCTTTCATTTTTAATGTGTACTCGACTAAGTAGTCTACAGGATATTCTAATGTCCGTTTACAGAATTAAAATGCTCTAATATTTATTGGCTGCTTTCTTTATAAAAACGGTTATGTTTTTGATTTCTTAAATATTGCTAAGGCGCTTAAAATGGCGCCAATGAACTGAGTTTAAGTTCCGGTCTAGCCTGTTGCTTTCCTTTTCACACTAATGTCCTTGGGAAAGGTATATGTTTTCCTCCTAGCTGCGAGTTAAATAGCAGTGGAAACTCTGATAGCCAAACAGTGTAGAAGGCTATGGGAAACAACGCCATTATCTTTCTCAAGAAAACACAGCAATTCCCAAATAATCAAGAAAGGAAATCTGGTGGTTCGTCGAGGGTCTTAATCGACTGCGTCTTGAAGAGAGATATCATTTAGAAAAATATTTACCGAGTCTGATGTAAGTCGAGTAACTTTTCTATTACCTTGTGCTTCTCAGTCATCCCCCATCTATGTACTGATCAGCATTGATATTGCTTAACTTTGTGTTAAATCTTTAACGATTTCTTTCCGTGCATCTTGGCCATTGAATGCTTATAGAATCGAATTCCATTGAATGATGTCTCTATGAAATTCAGTATAAATGCCGCCGGTAATTATTAAAAGAATTATTATGATTATATGAGCGTTTCGGTCCCCTTCTCTTCCTTTAGTGAGAAAACACTTGACGAAAGTTAGTAGAATGGAACTGTTAAAATTTGTAATAGAACCAAAAGCAATGAAAAGAATTCATTTGTCTTGAATTTTTAAATATCATTTAAATATGTTTGATTTAGGATAGATTTATTGGGGTCGTTTTTGTTCATTAGCACGAAAATGTATGAGAATACTTGTAAAAAGGAATTGGGTATTTAATGAAAATCGTTGTGATTATGGCAACAAAGATAAGGTCAACAGTCTGAATAATGTAAATAGTGTAAAAAATTACATTTCAGAAATATAGACAGATCCTGAAAAAGGCCGGAGAGTACAACGTCCGAAACGTCGTCAATATGGCAACAAAGATGAGGACACCACTCGGAACAGTGTAAATAATGTAAATAATTACAATACCACATCTCAGAAATATAGACAGATCCTGAAGAAGGCCGGAGTGTACAACGGCAACAACGCCGCGAATAAGGCAACAAAGATGAGGACACCAGTCCGAACACTGTAAATAATGTAAATAATTAAAATAACTCATCTCAGAAATATAGACAGATCCCGAAGAAGGCCGGAGCGTACAACGGCCGAAACGTCATGAATATGACAACAAAGACAAGGACACCAGTCCGTACAGAGTAAATAGTGTAAATAATTACAATACCTCATCTGAGAAATATAGACAGATCCTGAAGAAGGCCGAAGCCTACAGTGGCCGAAACGTCATGAATATGACAACAAAGACAAGGACACCAGTCCGAACAGTGTAAATAATGTAAATAATTAAAATAACTCATCTCAGAAATATAGACAAATCCTGAAGAAGGCCGGAGCCTACAACGGCCGAAACGTCATGAATATGGCATCAAACATGAGGACAGCCGTCCGAACAGTGTAAATAGTGTAAATTATTACAATAACTCATCTCAGAAATATAGACAGATCCTGATGAAGGCTGGAGTGTACAACAAGTTTAGAACAACAACCCGAACAGTGTAAATAGTTACAATAACTCATCTCAGAAATATAGACAAGTATAAAAATGGCCATTGAAATAATTCAAATGAACGCGAGTAATGTTTCATTCGCTGAAGCCATGAGAAAACAACTACTGAATATTTCTTCTTTAATAGCTATCATTATCTTTAAAATTTAAAAAAAAATGTTGTCGGGGCCGTGCGTATAATTATATATATAATTAAAATATATAATTAAAATGGGAAAATGAACTACTTGTCGTCATTAGCGAGAACATTTGGCAATCATTGACCGAGCTGCCAATGGTCAATTCGGTTGAAATTTAAAAAATCTTTTTTTTTTCCGCTATTAATGGGGGCTTCCTCCCTAACCTTTTGTTTAAAGTCATGTGGAACGTGAATATCTTGATTGTGCCATAATTTTCTTTTTGGGGTTGCATGTGTGCAATCTATTTAATTTGCTGCTACTGATGTAACTGAGTAACTGATGTGGTTTATCTCATCTGGTACAGTTCTTTGTTTGTGATTCTGTAGCGCCAGTCTACGAGCTTAGAACAACGTTGGTCCAATCTAAGACCTTCATTGTCTCGAAGCTTGTTTTAACCATTGATCTGAAAAACACGGATTTACAAAGCAGACATTTTAGATATTTCTGAAACGAGACGTAGACAGAAATCGGTATCTTCGTTGCTTAATAATGAAAATAGCATTTATTTTATATAATCATATTAGAATTCTTAAGTCTGTACGTGCGCTACGCTATGCCATTGCCTAAGATAAATAACGAAACATTCCACTTTGAATGCAAGAAAAGGCGGAAATAAAGATATATCAGAGACGCTGTTTGGTTTTAGTGCGAAAAAGAAATCATCTATAATAATGAGAACGAAATCAAACGCGTTCATTACACCAGCACTTGCTGTGATAATTACGATCAAAGCTTTCTTTTCGATCGTTACTCATCATCACAAAAAACAGAACAACCATCCCCTACCGCAACCCCAGACCCCTAACCCAATACAAACTGAGGAAATAAATCTAACATATCAATCCAACTGGTTATGAAAATTTTGGTTTGGTCAGGATTTAAAAAAAACGCCCAAACTTTAACTTTATTTTTACTATTTTTCTTATGTGAAAGGTTTGTCAGCTTTAGTTACGTCTTCGGGCAAAGCTATATATATATATATATATATATATATATATATATATATATATATATATATATATATTCTCTTGTAAAAATGTCTGATTAATTAAATTACAAACATTACTCTGCTTATTTTTAGCATAATCCGTTCATATTCACGGATATTTTCCGTGTATTACAATCAAATGATGCAAGAAATGCACTGTAACAGTGAAAATCACTTATACACACACACACAGACACACATCCACACATATATATATATGTATGTATGTATGTATGTATGTATGTATGTATATAAGTGATTCTTTTGACTGTTACAGTGCATTTCTTGCATCATTTAATTGTAATACACGAAAAAATATTTGTGAATATGAATGCCTTATGCTGCAAATAAGCAAAATAATGTTTGTAATTTAATTAATCAGACATGTTTGCAAAAGAATATATATATATATATATATATGAAGAAATATAGTCTTAAGGTGTGCTATATTTATGGGATAAAGTGCTCAATATTAGAGATAGAGCGTGTGTAAATATAAAAGTGAACATAGATGTCAACACTTAGAGGCAACAGTCTGTTTCATGCTATATGCAATCGTCAGGCCACATGTGCTGTTATTTTTCTCGGCTATTTATATATATACGGGTAGGTGGTGCATTGTGGGTAGTCTATTATGGCGGTTATTTTACCGGAAGTCGTTTATTTATTTATTCGGGTTAAATTATTTTGCTTCTTTTTATTTATTTTTATTTTTTGTTTCTTATTTTATTTTATTTTTTTATTTTTTTTAATCGGTGTTTTTATTAACGTAGTAAAAATTTGTTTATATCACTTATTTAATAGTTTTGGTTTGGTTTGAGAATTTAATTAAAGCTATTTATTCGATTTTGGGGTTGATTGTTGTAGTTTGTTCTAACTATTATTTTGGCAGGAACAGTTTTTAATTTGTGCTTATTTGGGTTGATTATCTTTATTTGTTTTTTCTAACAGTAACTTTATCGGGATTGGTTTGTTTATTTATTTACTTGGATGAATTTAGGTCAATTTATTTTACTTGTATATTTTCTCTTTTCGGTTTTTCGATTTTTAAGTAACGTAGTATTTATTTTGTATTATCATATATATATATATATATATATATATATATATATATATATATATATATATATATATATTAGTCATATAACACTTACAGGTATTTTTTTCGCCCGATTTTTTGGGTCGATTTTTTAGTCTAACTAATATTTTGCTCATAATGGTTTGCTAATTTGTTGATTATTTACTTTATTTATTTGGC
Source organism: Acanthosepion lycidas (assembly GCA_963932145.1). NCBI lineage: Eukaryota > Metazoa > Mollusca > Cephalopoda > Sepiida > Sepiidae > Acanthosepion > Acanthosepion lycidas. The sequence continues at coordinate 9,399,919 of OZ010588.1, forward strand.
TTAGTTTTTATTATTATTATTATTATTATTATTATTATTATTATTATTATTATTATTATTATTATTATTCTATTTGGTCTATTTTAACAGGTGTGAATTGGTAATTTGTTTGGATTAATTAATTTTGCTTATTTTATTGTTATTTTGTTTATTTGTTTATTTTTTTTCCGTTTTCAATTTTTGTAACATAGTAGAAATTTGTTTTCATGTCTGCATTTTGAGATGAGCTCGAATCTTTTATTTAAAAATTTATTTTGGTCTGGGAAAGTAATGATAGCGATTTTTTCCTCCAAGCAAAGTTTGCAAGTTTTTGATTGATTGTTGTATGCTGATGATCTTTTCCTTATTTTCCAAGGTATTTTTGGTGTGATGTGCGTTTTGATATACTTAGAAAGCATTGTACTGTTCGCATATTTACTATTTGTGAAAGTTGTTTTGCGTGTATAATTTCTTTGTTTCCAGGGTCCTTCAGTTACTCCTATGTATACTTTTTCTTCATTATCTGGTGATTTTATCGTGGCTTGGTATATTACGTTGTTTTGTAAACAGTTTCCGTTTAAGGGACATTCGTTCTTTATTCTGCAGTTGCACGTGGGTTTAATTTGTTCGTGTGGTTTGTTGGTAATTTTCCTGTTGTGCTTTTTTATTATTTGTGCCATGTTCTCGCTGCAGCTGTAACTGATTTTTACTGTGTTTTTGTTGAATATTTTGTGTAGGGTGCTTGATTCCTGGAAGTGTTTGTGTAAGAGTTTGAAGAATATTTTTCCTACGTTTGTTTTTACGCTTTTGCTGTACAGCGGGTTGAACAGATATCAAAATCGATTAACCGCAGGCTTTCCGACAATTCCTCCAATGAATCCCTATTTAACAAAGCTACGAAAGACTATGAAACAGCCCTAAAAGATAGAGGATTCCCAGCAACACTCACATACTAACCACAGAACACAAAAAAAGGCGAACAGGAGAAGAAATATCATATGGTATAACAATATATATATATATATATATATATATATATATATATATATATATATATATATAATAATAATAATAATAATAATAATAATAATAAATAAATAAATAAATAGATACTACGTTACTTAAAAATCGAAAAACCGAAAAGAGAAAATATACAAGTAAAATAAATTGACCTAAATTTATCCAAGTAAATAAATAACCAAACCAACCCCGATAAAGTTACTGTTAGAAAAAACAAATAAAGATAATCAACCCAAATAAACACAAATTAAAAACTGTTCCTGCCAAAATAATAGTTAGAACAAACTACAACAATCAACCCCAAAATCGAATAAGTAGCTTTAATTAAATTCTCAAACCAAAACAGAACTTAAATAAGTGATATAAACAAATTTTTACTACGTTAATAAAAAACACCGATTAAAAAAAAAATAAATAAATAAATAAAATAAGAAACAAAAAATAAATAAAAAAAAGCAAAATAATTGAACCCAAATAAATAAATAAACGACTTCCGGTAAAATAACCGCCATACAAGACTACCCACAATGCACCACTGACCCGTATATATATAAATAGCCGAGAAAAATAACAGCACATGTGGCCTGACGATTGCATATAGCATGAAACAGACTGTCGCCTCTAAGTGTTGACTTCTATGTTCACTTTTATATATATATATATATATATATATATATATATATATATATATATATATATATATATTAACTGATTGATTTGGAACCCAACTAACAAGTCTGGACTATCAGGAAAACGTTTGAAATGATTGGATTCTCTAAGATTGAATTGCAATAAAATTTGATCTCAAACAATAATTGTTTCAAATCAGCAAGTAAACGACAATACTGGTTAAGCATTTTTTCCTTTTTAGGCTTCCATATTTCAAAATAGTGAACGTTAACTTTTGTTCGTGAAGTACCAAAAAAGACCTCTTCTCTTATTATTCAATTTCTTATTTTTCTCTCCTCATTTTTTTTCTCTGATTCTACCTATTTTCTTATCTTCAAAAACTTTTTTTGAAATCTTTTAGCCAAATATTATAACCATATGGGTGTTTATTAAGAATATGTTATTTTAATTATGCTAAGTTATGGTCTTTTACAAATAATGTTTTCCACTTTCTCAATCAATTTACGTTCATCTTTTCCCCTTACAGCAATTGATAGTCATCCAAAATTGACTCGCAGATGTCCACATGTGTTTAAAGACTGTTAAAATACTTAACCTGCATGAAATTAGGTATAGAATCACCAAGGCTTACAATGTATCTTCTCTCCAGACAATTTTCTATGACGGGACCTAAACTCACTACATTATATTTTTTCTAGATATTTATTTAGCTTTGTTGGTTATACGATAAAATGGCGACAAGAAAACTTACTTTTGCTAATCTCTAAGCGCGTAAGGCCTGCCTACTTGACTGACATACCTTTGTTTTGCGACTGGTCGGATCTGAAACAAGCAGAAAAGGTGGGCAAACGAAATCGAAAATCTTGACAATCTTTGCATGTCATTTAACTGACCGAATTCTTTTAAGATATGACAACTGATAACAGACAGAAAGTCGCGACTACACATTTCGATTGACCGACAATTAAAAGGAAAAGGTCCCCGTGTAATTGACCGAATTGGTATATGTCTATCGAGGGAAGAAATAGCTATACCAGCCGATACGTTTTCAACAATAGGAATAATATAATAAAAATTTGGCTGTGGAAAACTTACACCTTTCGTTAACAGCAGAGTCCTAATGTGCATGTTTCTGAACTAAGTAAATTATTACTTTCATGTCCGGTTCTAGAGGAACTCGTTTTTGTTAGAATCAATGGACTCATGCATCCTCTCTTTTATGTACCGTGTCCCTTCAGGACGTAGGCAATCATAGTCCTCCACATCTCCATGTCTCTTGTAACTCTTAATAAGTTTTATCTTTTCGTTATCTCTCCTAAACCCTGTTCTGCCATCCATTTGCTCAAGCTCATCAAATATGTCACACGTTGCTTTCCACTGTCCCTCTATCCGTCCTGTGAATATCGGATTTTCCAAACCCACTTTCCTCATTACGTGTCGCATAAATTTCAACTGTCTCTTCCTGATGTTAAATATAAGCTTCTCTTTTGTTTCCATTATCTCCAAAACCTCATCGCTGCTCACATGTTCGGCCCATGGTACCCTCAGCATTCTTCTGTAGAACAATATTTCGATTGCTTCGAGTCTCTTCTTTAACCTTAAACAATAATCTTTGTCAATTTTATTTTTCAGTCTTTATGATGGTCGATAATTGATCTATCTCTTACTGTTACATCCCCGGGCAACGCCGGACTCTACTGCTAATACATAATGAAAGCAAGAATATCAGTGAAAACAAAGACTTAAGGAGTTTGCACGAAAGGGTCGAGAGTAGGAATATGACAATGAGGGATTATAAATAAGCAATAGTTTTTTTACAGCAATAAAACGAAGGAAGATATGGACAGTCATGATCGCCTACACCGCGCATGAAAAAAGAAGAATAGTAACAATATGTTTTTTTTTTATCTCCTTTGCCTAAGATTTGCGAAAGAGAAAATATACAATTCACTCCAGAAGATGGTGATAAAACCGCACCGATTTTGGAGCCGACCTCAGGATAAAAATTGATTACGAATTGTATCAATGAACATTACCAAGGAAAGATGAAACCATTTGTACTGAGATCGACTCATTTTAGTTTAGTAAAAGAGGAAAATTATGTTGCGCCATTTTTCTATGTAACAAGGTTCAGCATAAAAAAGATACCGCGCAACCACCGGACTGTCAAGCTAAGAGAGCGGCGATGAATTCTAATCAATCGTTTTTTTTTTTGGGGGGGGGGTCCTTTACCAGTTAAAAATTAAATTCCACACCAGCAGTTATGGAAAATTATTCCAGGTAACAGTGAGGCACTATGCGAATTGTAAATAGAAATTTCTTTTTCCTCGTTTTGATATGCTGTAATCATTGTTCTCTTTTCCTTCACCCTCTTCATATATATATATATTATATATATATATATATATATATATATATATATATATATATATATATATATATATATATATACACACACATATATATATATATATATATATATATATATATATATGTGTGTGTGTGTGTGTGTGTGTGTGTGTGTGTGTGTGTGTTTAGCAATCCTTCTTTCATGCACATTTCATTAAAAACGACAGACAAGGTGTTTTTATTTAGTTTTTTATACAATTTCCCATGCGATCTAATATTTTTTTTTCTTTTCGGATGATAAATTATATAATAACTGTCCGAATGTTCTTTTTATCCGAGCGCTTTCGGCTATACACTTAGCCATTTTCAATGATTATATTTTAACTGTTAAAATAAGTTAATATTATTAAGTGTTACTTTTTTTTGTTTTTATTAATAAGGCTTCCATTATTTTTAGCCTATTTTTGCATGTAGATGATGCTATTATATTAGTGTTGTCAACGAATAATCTCCAGTAGGTGTCCATGAATATTTAAATGAGATCTAATTGAGCTATGGTCAGAAAGGTGTAGAGTGAGTCTGCGTGTCAAACATGTTGTAGTGTGGCCTATATAATATATATAGAGAGAGACAGTTCGTAATGAGTGGTGGGAATAAAAAAATGACGACACTACCTGATGTAAAAGCACAGAGTTAAGGTATATATTTAAGAATAATGGTGTTTTTCCTTATCAACCGATGCTACTTGAAGTTTCATGCACGAAGTAAACATCAGGTCTAAACTTGGGATAGTCGATTATAGCACTCCTTTATTTAAAGTTAACAAGAAAGATAATTGAATAGTCCATTTACATAGAAAAATAGTACCATATGATTGAAGTGTGGTAACAACTACTGATGTCTTCTGGGTTCTATATTTTTCAATATTTTCATGTCTGGTGACTGTCACACGCATGAAACTTTCGATATATATATATATATATATATATATATATATCGAAAGTTTCATGCGTGTGACAGTCACATATATATATATATATATATATATATATATATATATATATATATATATATACAATTTAAAGAAAAAAGAACACTTTAAGGCTCCATTTGTTATAATTTATTTCACCAGAGAAAGGTGAAACGAAAAATGAATTTAAAATTTACACTTCTGACGGGCAGTATTAAGCTAATATACGTTGAATTAGAGGGTGGTGAGAAATAGTGTGAGAGACATGGTCGAGTTTAGAGAGGGAAGGGAGAGTTTTAAAATTTATTTTTATATTTCTTTTTATTATAATACTTAATATTGTCGAAGGAGGGGGTAACGATCAGACATTGACCTATTTAATCGGACGGAACCGTAATGATATGGGAAAGAGGGAAAAAAGGGGAAAAGGAAAAAAAGCGGGAAAAATAAAGGGGTAACATATAAGAGATGTTGGTAGGCTTTTTGGAGGAGGGAGAGGGGTGGTATGGCTTTAGCAATTTAGGTAAACACAGATTTTAACGTTTGATAGTAATTTAAATGTTTTAAAACTCCACAAAGAAATTAAGTGTAATGCTTGTTAGCAATTAAAATATTCAACTTCTCCACAAATAAATTAGGAATTTAATATAAGCTGAATATTATATTAATAAACAAAGATATATGATGTCTATTTGTTTTTTATACTGATCCTTTCCAGTTCTCTAATTAGTTTCTGGATGTTAAGATGAAATTCATCAAGGAAGGCGCTGTAGTTTTATTTTACCCATGTACTTTCTATCCCCTCCAAGAGATCTCGCGCGTGTTTCATTTTATTTAAATCACCATCACGAGGAAATGCAGATTTTATCACAGTTACAATATGTTTGTGATTGTAATTTACCCCTGAGGATGATCTTGAATGTGATTGAAAGTACTTGGGTATGTAAAAACTACGGCGCCTTCGTTGATGAATTTCATCTTAACATCAACAAAATGATTAGATAAAAGGAAAGTATCAGCATAAAAATAAATAGATATATGTCTATATTATTCAATGGAACGTTTAAATGAAGATATGTTGCCTAAATATGTGTGTGTGCACTGATGCAGTAGGAAAGACCAGTTAGATTAATGTTCCGAAGTTCTTTAGTATTTATGCTTGTTTTATTTAAAAAAAAAAAAAACTGTGCTCGATACAGAAGTAGAGCTTAAAATTATAATTATTTTTTAAATAACATATTTTGTATAATATCATGATTTAAAAAAAATTATATATATATATATATATATATATATATATATATATATATATATAGTTAAATTCCCCGATCAATTCTGTGGACAAGACAGATTGGTATAAATAAAATGACTATAAAGGTAATTTACATTAACCAGAAAAAAAAGGCTTAGACAGAAGCGTCAACTTTTTAAATTTGGATTTTTCTTTTAATGTAACTATAACAAGAACATTTCGATTTCATTTTTGCCTTGAAAAAGTCGGAAGAAGTAACGCGTCGGCAAAATCTAATATCTTTTTTTCCAATTGTCATTTTATCCATATATATATATATATATATATATATATATATATATATATATATATATATATATATATATATATATGTAGTTAAGTAATTTATGCAACTATAGAAATAAAAATAGATGTCCATTAGATGGAACTTGTAAAAACGAAGCAATAATCTATAAAGCAGAAGTACTGGATACTAATGCCTAAAATAAAAGGCGCATAGAAGGTATTTTCAAATGTAAATGGTACAATCATACGTCGTGATTCGAGCTAGGTCTTAGATGCTCTACCAAACTAACTAACGATGTGTGAAATTTAAAAGAAGAAAACAACAGGAATGTGATTGTAAAGTGGAAAATTTCCAAAAAGTTAAAGCCTTGTAACAACCACGATAATATTTGCAACCTCTGCCAACAGGAAAAGTTAGTAATTATGACATTTCTGGATCAAAACAACCTTTTAAACCAGAAACTGATGTCATGAGTCCTTGCATAAATACTAAAAAAATCCCTCTTAAGCACATATGAGGCCTGATAAAAAAATGTAACTATACATTTATAATAGCCTTGTTTTTCTTCTCATCCCTTCTTCTTCTTCTTCTTCTTCTTCTTCTTCTTCTGCTTCTTCTTCTTCTGTTTCTTCACATACTCGTCTTCCCTTTCTATTACACCTAACGTCGTGTGTTTGCTTATGTATTTTTAAAAGTATTATAGCGTTTATTCATTTTTTTAATAAAGCGTTGGGTGGTCAATTGATAAAATTAAGCTCTGACCATTAAACTTTTTTGTATTATATATATATATATATATATATATATATATATATATATATATATATATATATATATAACTTGCATACTTATCTACGATAGGTAAGTAGGCAAGATTTTTATCGCAAAGGATGACATTAAAACAATTTTTTAGCACTGTGATAATGAACTAGTAAATGTTGTCTCCGCTAAAATGCCAAATATACGAGTGGGTACTGAAAACTTTTCAGCTCGAAAAATCTGGCTAAATAACTATATATCTATATTCTTTTTGGAATCTATTTTTTGACAAGAACTTTTCACCAGTCTTCTATATAACCATGAAAACACCGAGAACTTGTTTTTTATTAGAATTCTTTTTATATATTATCATTATTTGGAGATATCCTGAGGGCATCTTCAAACAATGTATTTTCGATAAACTTTTTTCAAGGTTATTAAAAGCCAAGAAACACTGAAGACGGTTGTTGCAGACTATTCTTCTATTCTGTAGTTCCACTAACAAAAAGGGAAACAAATGAATTGTATAACTAAGAATTTAGACACTTCTAAATTTCCGAAATACTAATCTTAAAAGAGAAATTATAATCTTATAGCAGACCGTTACAAAATGTAATTATTACCTGAATCCACATGTTAGGAAAGAGATTTTTAAATTCAGTGAATAACTCTTGAGAGATTTAACGGTTTAAGAATTTTTGTTGCTCGTCTCTATGTCAACCGTCTTTCTTTTCTGAAATACATCGACATATGTTCTCCTGAGTTTATCCACTTTGCACGCTACTAGGTACATCAATGTTGTATAACAGAGTACTGATAAGCCAAATGAAATTCAGAATAATCTTGAAAGGCAATTCTAATCATTACATTTCTTTGTCCCAAATGAACTTTTTACTTCAACCTAATGTTATATCATATTATTATTGTTGCATGTTATGTATCGTTATAGAATGTATATTATACATTATTATAGGCCATATATAATGTAATATCATAAAATTTGAATATGTTACTATAGAAGGTATATCATATATTATAGACTGTACGGTGGACTAATGTATAGCGGCTCGGATTGAGGAATCGGAGAATCGAATTCCAGTCGAATCTATTACATTTACTTAACTTGGGAAAGGCTCTCTTCAGACATTCCAGCTTTTGGACCACTTGCAATCCACCATTAGCTTTCATCAGCCCCCAAATTGATGTTGTCAGATTATCAATATCTTTTTTCTGGTATTTTGCTTCCTTATCCAGAAGAAAGTTCCAAACCAATCCATCGGACACAAAAAAGAACACAATGATTTCAAAACCATGACATTAACAGAACGTTTCTCCTGACCTGAGAACTTGGGAGTTTCCATTGCTCGTCTCATTCAACACAAGAATTGAAAACATCTCTACAAAATGCCCGGGCTTCAACAGAAAACGATGAATTAATGCATATTTCAAGTTCTTTATCGTCAGGGAAGTGTTTCGAGTTGTTAAAAAATAAAAATTTCTTAGACATTCTGATACTAGTCTTATGATAGTGCAACAGTTGTTTTTTGTCTTTTTTTAGTCTACGAAAAAGTACTTTTCAAAACAGTTACTTGTAGAAAAAATCTCTGCCAGCATCTGAATACAAAAAACTCATGATATAGTGCCAAGTCATCTAAATTCAACCTTCATAGGTTAAAAGTTCAGTTGGTCTTATAAATAAAAACCTCACTGTATTAGAAATAGGAATATTATGACGATTTGAAGAGAAAAAACGATAGAAAAAGAAAGAATTGGTTATTGACAGAGGTGCAGTGATGGAATGCGTCGAG
>OZ010588.1:9411471-9438971 GCA_963932145.1 Acanthosepion lycidas
AAAGAGAAATCAACGTAAGTAAAAGTATATATATATATATATATATATATATGTGTGTGTGTGTGTGTGTGTGTGTGTGTGTGTGTGTGTGTGTGTGTGTGTGTAAAATTTCTTACTTACTCAGACTATAGAGTTTCGTTGACTAACATACTTATTATAGAACCCAGGTTTTTTTTTTTTTTGTCTGTCTGTGTGTGTGTGTATGTGTGTGTGTGTGTGTGTGTCGATTATTAATAATTCGGTCGACTCATCAAGATTTAACAGCAATTGTTTGACGATTTTTTAATTTTCGTTATTTTTATATTAAGTTAATAAAATAATTTATGAGCTTTTTATTGGTTCTGGGTTGATTTTTCCTCTTGGAATTGTTTTAACAGAGGATGGAAAATGCAACAGTGAAGTCCGAACACACATCGGATTAGCGAAAAAAAAATCGAAATGTGATGCGCCAGAAGTAGTTTCACACAACATCACAAATTGCTAGAAAACGTTGACCTAAAATCTTGAGTCATGTTCTTAAATAGCCTCAGCAGACCCGATGCTTTTATATGGATGATATATATGGTTCCAAACCGGTTCAAAAACGTCTAAACTGTCAGCTCTATACATCCGCCTTCTGATATCAACGGTTAAAAATGGCTTTGCGCTCGTGAAACCTGAGGGTCTTAACAAAGATCATAGTTCTTTAAACATTGTGAAATGACGCTACAGAATCCCAAAGAACTGTACCAAATAACAGAAATCACATCACTTAAGGACTACCAACAGCAGCAACGACTAAAATAAATAGCACGTGTAACTCAGAGAGAAAATATTGATATAATGAAGAGGTTAACATTCTACACCCTATCAAACAAAAAGTTAGGAAGGAAACTCCATCAATACTGAAAAGAGTTATAACAGCCACTGGACTTGAGAAACCTATTTTCTTTTCTTTTTTAAAGTGTTTTAAGAGAAAGATTTTATAAATTTCAACCGAAAACAGTACTGATTGTTCGGTCAAAATTTGAATTCGGCTCAAAGATTTCATTTAAAAATATCAACCTGGAAACTTCAGTCATTTTCTTAAATAGCCTCGTCAGACCGAGACATGATTGGCGCTAAACACGTTCAGAAATATCTAAAATGTCAGCTGTATACAATCACTTCCTAAGATCAATGGTTAAAAATAGTTTAAGTGAAGCCTGTGGATCTTGGCGAAGATCATCCCTCTTTGAACATTGTGAACTGGCGCTACACAATCAAAAAGATAATAGACACGTTCAGAAATATCTAAAATGTCAGATGTATGCAATCGCTTCCTAAGATCAATGGTTAAAAATAGTTTAAGTGAAGCCTGTGGATCTTGGTGAAGATCATCCATCTTCGAACATTGTGAACTGGCGCTACATAATCAAATAGATATTAGAATATAACAGAAATCACGTCACTTGAGGACTTCCAAAAGCAGCAACAACTAAAATGGATAAGACATGTAACTCGAAGAGAAAATAATGACTTAATCAAGATGTTGACATTCCATACAACTTCAAAGAAAAGTTTAGGAAAGAAACCTCCATCAATACTGGAAAGAGTGATAACAGCTACTAGACTTGGGAAGAGTAGCTTATGACATAATCAAGACGTTGACCTTCGACACTATTTGAAATAAAACATAATGAAGGACCCCACTCCCATCATCAATATATCTCAAAGAGTGATAACAAACTGCACGTAAGAAACCTGTTTATCCGTAAAAATTATTTTAAGGAAATATTCTATAAATTACATCCGACTGCAGCACTGGCTGCTCGGTCAACGAATGTCAAATGTTTCCTTATAAGGAAACCGCTAATATTATAATTAACAACATTTCTCTCACTTGTGAACTCTCGTTTCATCCATCTACCTGGGTATTTGTGGCTCTTTACCGATGGATATTTAACCTTTAAGTTATCTATCTATCTATCTATCTATCTATATATATATATATATATATATATATATATATATATATATATATATATATATATATATATTTAAATGGCCCATGTTCTTTGTGCATACATGAGAAATTATATATTTCTAAGTTTATAAAAAATAAAAATTTACTGAATCAGAGAAATGAAATAGCTATTCTTTGCCGTCATTGTGAAAATTTTCCTTTAATAATATTTAAAAATAAAATTAAAAAATGAGAGCTGGTAATATACATACTTATATTTAATATGAAAAAATAATTTTAAATAATTTAAGTAATTCTATTACATTTACTTGTTTTCAAAAGAAATATAGTCTATTAGTAATTAAGAGTAAAAATACTTTAAAATTGTAGTTAAATATAACGTAACCCAAACACCCCTATTAGAAAGAATCTTTAAGTCTACAAGTACGAAAAAAATGCCGAAAAACTTTTTGCCGTTAATAAAAAAAAAAAACCCAGACGACATGCATTTAATGGATGTCAGAATTTGTTGAAAAATACACCCGTACCCTCCCTAAACTTAACCTCTTTTTCGAACGTAACTCATAATTGATACAACAATAGTAAATAAAAAACAAACACACTACCGCCCCTGTCTGAATGATGGGATTTCTCTGTATCCTTGGAAACAGGAAATTATGAATTTATATGTGCGTTTAAAACTCAGTAAACTTAAAAATAAGTTGTTCCAAAATTCACTTGAAGATGAAACGGGACTAATGCTTTTAATTTAATTATATAATTAGATTTGAAGTTTTTAGCTTCAGTTTTGAAACATGGGTATTACTGTGTAGCGAAAAACCATATTTTAAATCAGTTAATTTATATTTATGCTCTGTAAATTTACATTGAGCACCTTTTTTCAAAAATAAAAATAAAAAACACCGGATTATCTATCTTACTGTTCTCTCTCTCTCTCTCTCTCTCTCTCTCTCTCTCTATATATATATATATATATATATATATATATATATATATATATATATATATATATATATTATGAAATGGACTAAGATAAGATGAGGTTTTTAGAATATTGCTTAGTTTTCGAAATTATGGTTGCCACTGCGATGACGGTGGTCAATTGATCTACCGTACCATCACCTCAAGAACGTTGACTATATTTTAGAACGTTCTAGAAAGACCTACAGCTGTTTAGAATCAACCAGCAAAGAATTCACATTCCCCGGCACTATTAGTTTACTCTTTATGGACATTAAATCCTTGTTTCTTTCATCTTTTTAAGGATATGTTTTATAATTTTACGGTAATTTATTTCCAAAAAGAATTCTACTCATATTCACTATTGTAAAGACGAAACCGATATGTGGTATAATCTGGAGAATATATATATATATATATATATATATATATATATATATATATATATATATATATATATATGTTTTGCTAAATAATAAAATAAACAATTGCTTTTTGTTTTATGTACACGGTGCGATGGGTAAATTGTCGCCATTTTATATTTTAATTTCGCGCATGCGCGTCGTTTGTTTTTGATTTTGTCGACTACACAGTATAGTTGGGTCATTTGGGCACCGTCTGGGAAAAAAATAGCAACATGACGCAATTCACTCCGCCAGAAATTTGGAAACAGCACGCTGTACTGCTTGGCATTCGCACCGGAAGCTCCAATATGAACATTTGAGAGTGTTTAGGTATCAATCTGAGGACAGTACAGAGGATTCGGAAAAGTTGGATGAGTTTAATGGTGATTAAGAAGGTGTTTTGGAGTGATGGCGTGATAGCGACGTTATGCCTCCATTCATCTTTTCACAGGTTCTCAGAGTCTAAGGCCTACATCAAGTGCTTTGAGTAGATAGTGTTGCCCTAGGTCAAGAGGATGGCTGTTAGACAACCCTATGTCTGGTAGCAAGACTCTGCACCATGCCATACATGCAGGAGAACATAGTCATCGCTGTCAGAAAATTACTGCAACCATATCACCTCATACATTTCGTCACCTTTCTCCCTAGACTGCAATACCCCCTGATTATTATGTGTGGGGCGCAGTTGAGAGAGTGACCAACAAAACTCCTTGAAACACCAAAGATGATCTGAAGGCAAGGATTATGGCAGCATTCACCAACTTAAACAAGGAGATCGCCCAGAAGAGTTCCAAGAGATTCCGAAGTCGACTAAAGGCCGGGGTTGAAGCCAATGGCGATTTTATTGAATTAATTTACTCTTTAGTATTTCAAGATGTTTTTGTGTTATTTTCGATAAATATATCTGTTAAAATAAGATGTCAGTGTTATTTTCATTTTTTGCTTAATTTAGACGACAATTTATCCATCTCACCCTGTATTTCCCAACTATATATATATATATAAATAGCTCTATCTCTGATATTGAGCGCTTTCTAATAAGTACCGCGCATAAAATATATAAATAATTATACATATATATATATTTATTTATATTTATATACACACAATTTTCACACACACACACACACACACATATATATATATATATATATATATATATATATATATATATATATATATATATCTTGTCATCCATTGACAGACTGCTTCGCTGTTTCACAGCTGATCAGAGTGCCTGGAAACTTGACTGATTTGGTATCAATCGAAAACTCTATCCCTAAGCCATTGGAGCAGATTAAGGTGAATTTAGACGTATTTATTTTTAGATAAACACGCTAGTGACTGAATAACTAGATTCGTCTTAACAAAGAGTATATATATATATATATATATATATATATATATATATATATATATATATATATATATTATGTAATGGACTATGTCCGACAATTATTTTAATTTTCTTTTTATACTTTATTTTTACAGATAAAACATATTTAAGTAAATGCTCAGTTTATAATAAACAATATTGCATTTGACGAATATAACGCAAGCGCCTTTTTTATATGATTTTAAACCACCTGTAATCATAAAAAATTAAGAAAATAGTCTTTGTTTTATTAAATTTTTTTACTTAAATTTAATATACTGTTAAATAATAGTTTAGCAGACTATTATTTTCAGAGGAAGTGTATCTCGGCTCCGACTTTCGCAGGTTGACAGTTCGTGTCTGATGTGAACCATAATAGGGAAGTCGATTTTGATTGGCTGATCTAGCCTGGGAAAAATAGATAAGAGAAATATTTCAAGGAGTTTTTTCTTACTCGTCAAGCGGTGTAGACGCGTGTCCGAAACGGCTCCATAGTGAAGGGGATATTTAGATCATGTCGACATGATTAATAAAAATTGTTAACATTCTCTGTGTTGAAATCTTTCATTGCCGAACCGAAACTATTGGCGGTCGCCGGCCAAGAGTAAAAGGCAAGCTGAAATCATTCACTGCTGTCAATATGCAACAATAGTTGCCACCCTAATTATCTGATAATGCCGTGTATGGAATTCCGTATTTACAAATATCAGCATGTTTATATATACAAAAAAAATTCAAAGTAATTTTTTAAATACTGGGGGTCGCTAAAGTGTGGCAGGCTTTTCGATTTATGTTCAGTAAATATAGTTTTTAATTAATAACAATATCTCATAACACACACAAATTAATACAAATTTTTTTTTTAAAGATTTAAATCTGCATAAATAATTATATATATATATATATATTGCTACCACCAAAGATTCGTTAAAAATAGAGATGTCATAATGAAAAAATTCCCCAGAATTACTAATATATATATTTGCTCCATATGTGGCCCCCTTTGTAAATCACTAGAGTGTCTTAAATGCCACTTAAGATTATCGCACAAACTTTCATAACTGAATCAATAAGCTGTCAGATCCTCATACGTCGAAACCGACGGGTGAGTTCATTATATATATATATATATATATATATATATATATATATATATATATATATATATATATATAAGTAGTGAAATTAGCCGTTTATATACAAGAAACTTTAAACGAACAATTAGCGTAACTGTTGTTCGAAATTTATAAAACTTTTTTTAAAACATTTCTTCGGGAAATTCTTCTTTAGTTCATTAGCTTTCTAATGGCGATGGGAGTTTCCTTCGAAAGCTTTTGTTTTTGGAAATATGGGTCATCACTCTAATTAATTGGTCTCATCTTGAACAAATCTCGCTCTCTCAAATGCTTCTTGTCGTCTATTTTAATAGATGACACACAAATCAGTAATCATGAAATGTTTTGACATAGAAATGCAAGAAACTAAAACACAATTGACACATGTAAACAAGATATGCGGAATGAACTGATGAAGTTTGTGGAGGTCAGAGCGTACAGATCTGTTTCTACCTGTGCCCAGACAAATACGCTATGTTTTACTGACATCTGTTATTACATCTGGAGAAGATCGAGGATGGCATTTTCCAGATCTATTTGATTATTTAATATGTTCTTTGTTTTATTAATTATTCGAACTATTATCCTTATCTTTGTTGTTTTCCTCTCACTGGTCCTCCTCTTTGTTTCTTTCTTTCTTGTTCGTTTTTTTTTCTTTTCTCTTTCTTTGTATTTCGCCATTATTCATTTCATAACCCAAGCCTTCCTTTCCTTTTTTTTTAATATTTCCTGAATTTGTCTCACTTTTGCGCATTTTTTTTTATTTCTAATGAATCACCCCTCCCTTTGTTGTCGTTTCTTAATATTGTTTCACTCTTTCTTTTTTTTCACACTCTTCCTTTCTTTTTTCACATTCTTTCCTTCACTCTTTCTTTTTTTACACTCTTTCTTTTTTTACACTCTTTCTTTCACTCTTTCTTTCTTTTTTCACACTCTTTCTTTCACTCTTTCTTTTTCCTTTTTTCACACTCTTTTTTTCACTCTTTCTTTTTTCTTTTTTCACACTCTTTCTTTTTTTCTTTTTTTACATTCTTTCTTTCACTCTTTCTTTTTTCTTTTTTCACACTCTTTTTTTCAGTCTTTCTTTCTTTTTTCACATTCTTTCTTTCACTCTTTCTTTTTTCTTTTTTCACACTCTTTTTTTCACTCTTTCATTATTTTTTTATTTTATTACATTCTTTCTTTCACTGTTTCTTTTTTCTTTTTTCACTCTCTTTTTTTCAATCTTTCTTTCTTTTTTCTTTTTTCCCACTCTTTCCTTCACTCTTTCTTTTTTCTTTTTTCACACTCTTTTTTCTTTTTTCACTTTTTCTTTCATAAACTTTCTTTCATACTTTTTCTTTTTTTTCACACGTTTCCTTATTTCTTTCTTTCTTTCACACTCTTTCTTCCTTTCTTCTTCCCCACTCTTTCTTTCTTTCACACTCTAAATATGCGGACATAGGATTCAACACTACATGGTGATGTTCAGTTTCACACCTGAGTGCGATTTTCATTTATTTATTTATTAATATTTTTTTTTTCTTTCTTCAAATTTTTCCGCATTTTATTTATTTACTACTAGCTTAAATTATTTTTTTACAATTAAATTAAATTAATACATTTAATTAATAAATTTTTACAATTTATTTATTAATTTTGTGTTAACATATATTTAAAACATACATAATAGACCTTTTCAGTCCGTAATTGCAGGAATATATATATATATATATATATATATATATATATATATATATATATATATATATATATATATATATGAGATTGACACCCAAATCGGTAGGGTTTCGATTGCGGCTTGAAGCAAAACGGATATCTATCCACTGATGAAACAGCGAAAAAGGCCTGTGTGTTGATGACCATATTAAAAATCTCTCGATTATTCGATCAAGCACTGTTTTGGGCGATGGGTAATTATAAAACAGAAGCCGTCACCTCTATTCACGCACCGCTCTTCATTAATATATTGAGCACAAATGGCTAATGGCGTGTCTTTACATCCGTCTACAATACGTTAGAATGTCCTTTCCTCTCTGCCGTGCGCCGATAGGCTTGGGTAGGATCTCCGTCTGATGCCAAATCGGTAGGGTTTCGATCGTGGCTTCAAGCAATCCGGATGTCTAGCCACATTGATTACTTGTGATACAACAAAACAGGCCTGCATATATATGACCATAATAGTATATATATATATATATATATATATATCCCATCCCCCCCCTTTATTTTTCATGACAAACCGTGGAGATGTTCTCTGTCTTGTCCCTTTTTTGTGTGTGTATATGTCTTGGTGCTTATGTATTAGAATCTGACTGCGTTTGTTTTACGCGTGAGTTTAGGACCCCATTTACACACCATGAGGATTAAAATGTATACATTGTAAAAAGACCGGATATTAAATATAGCTAAAGTAACTTTAATGAAAAAATAAATTGAATAACATATATATTTCTTCTTTTCTCCTCAGTAATTTTATAGTTGTAAACTTGATAGCGAATAAATGTTAAATTTTGATTTTGTAATTAGCAGTTTTAAATTTTAATATTAAATTTTATCATATAATTTAGTAATTATTCGTTGGAATAAATTATTTTTTAATACTAAACATCTGAATAGATATTATAACATGACTTCGTTATCGAGCTTTTTGAATTTTCCTGTACTTGTGTTCTGATTGGTCCATCTAGCCTTTGTAACAACGTTTTCCCCTTGCGAAGGATTGTTAATTAATTTGAAACTTTTAAAACAATTTATTTTACATTCAACGTCATCACTTGATAAGACACCGAGGGTGTTGAAACAAAATGGCTATTTTTGTAGTGATTTTATAACATATTTATGTTATAAATTTTTTTTTCTTTAAAAATAAATAATTATATATATATATATATATATATATATATATATATATATATATATATATATATATATATGTCTCATTAAAGACAACAGACAAGGTACTACGGTTAAGCTTTTTATTTAATTCATTAAATGAAAAGCTTAATCGCAGTACCTTGTCTGTTGTCTTTAATGAAACATGTATAAATGAAGGATTTCTGCCTGAATACACTATATATATATATATATATATATATATGTGTGTGTGTGTGTGTGTGTGTGTGTGTGTGTATTTATATGTGAAGAAATATAGTCTTAAGATGTACTATATTTATGGAATAAAGTGCTCAATATCAGAGATAGAGCGTGTGTAAATATAAAAGTGAACATAGACGTCAACACTTAGAGGCGACAGTCTGTTTCATGCTAGATGCAATCGTTAGGCCACCTAGCATGAAACAGACTGTCGTCTGTAAGTGTTGACTTCTATGTTCACTTTTATAATTATATACACACACACACACACACACACACATATATATATATATATATATATATATATATATATATATATATATATATATATATATATATATATATATGCGTGTGTGTGTATGTGTTTTAAAAACATGCAGTTATTTTTTAATAAAAGTTTGACAGTACTTGCATGCACAACTGTTTGCAACTTCAAATGCCGGCCATTTTGATGATATCGTTTTTCCACCGTTCCAAATTTATTTGCAACGTGACTAGTAAAGCATTTTTGAGAAACAATAAGGTGAAAACTGTTGCAATGTTTTATGAAGAAATTACTCAAACTCTTGCAAGAGACCACCAACAATTAAGACATTCATCTCCAATCCAGCTTCAAACAATTACAGTGCTAACAAAAAAGACAAGCGCGTGTTTATCTCTTCTTTGACAAATGAAAACCTTTTTGGAGAGGCAGATATGTAGGCATCCACTTAAGAATAGAAAATGTTATTTCCTCCCACTGGAAGTCTAAAATGTATCTAAAACCTCCAGAGTGACGATCCTATTTAGGAACGTATAGCAAACCCGTTGTTCGTCTTCACCTTAAGCTGAATCCACTCATTAAACGTATTTCCACAGCCGGAACTTATTTAAAATGAGATTTGCAGCGTGTTCTATTCACAGACGCATACAGGGCAGCGCCGGATGGTCCAAACAACTAGTGAAGAGGATATGACGCCTGAATCAATTTTACCTGTTTTGGGCAAGGCTTAATGGCAATGAGTTTGTCCCCAGGTTGGCTGCTGATGGTGTCGAAATGGTTATGTCCCTAAGGATAACCCTTCATCCATGGCTCAAGAAAAATACATTAGCATTTCAAATGAAAAAGTGGCATTTTGTAATCCGGCTTCATAGATCTATTTCTCTGTTGAATACTTAGCTAAATTAGCGTTACAACAAATGGACAAATTATGCAGTGACAACATGTTCGCCAGATCTTAACACAACTGAAAATCTTTGGGACATCACCAAGAGAGACCTTTATGAGAGTGTGACAAAAACTATTCATCAAAGAATGAAATTTGGAAAGTAATATTCAGTTTTTAAAACTGTTACCCTTTAAAGAAATTCTGAATTTAATCTTTTCTATTTCATCAGACGATATGAAAATGATATCAGCAAATAATATTTGCTTTTCTCTTGCGTTATTTCAGCAAAGCTTTTAATACTTTGCTTCGTGTCCCATTCTTTTGTATAAATCTTTTGAATTTCTGACTATTTCTTTGAAATAATGTAATATGATTACTTGCATTATTTACATTATTCGGACTGTTTTCCTCATCTTCATTGCCTTATTCATAACATTTCGACCTCTATACCTCTGAGATGAGGTATTATGCTTCTTTCATCATTTACATTACTCAGACCTTTATCCTTATCTTCATTGCCATATTCACAACGTTTCCGCCGTTGTGCGCTCTGGCCTTCTTCAGGTGATTGGAATTTCGAATGTAACTCTTTCTTTACACCACCAGATTGATTGTTCTAGTTCTACGTGTCATGCCTCTTGAAAGGAAATAACTCATGCAACTGGAAGAGACATGGAACGTGGAACTAGAACAATCTACCCCGGTGGACGAAATAAAGGTTTCGGTTCGAAATCCTAATCACCTGAAGAAGCCTGAAGCGTACAACGGTGAATATGGTAATGAAGATAAAAATAACAGTCCGAATAATGTAAATATTCAATACTGTAGTCTAACTACAGAAGGTCATAGTGGTGTGTTTAAAACATACTTTAATATTACACGTGGTCGAGCGAGCGCAAATCACAGAATCACCGAATACAAGGTTCAAGAACTATTTCAGTTAGAGTGCTACTGAGTGATGCTGTTGTCTGGATGTAGGAAGAGGAAATGATTGTAGATATGAAGGATATAAAATGTTTAACCCCGAAATTTTAATAAGTTATGATTGTGGTGATTGGATAAGTTTCCTCTCAAAAGACTGATCCGCAAAGTACCTCTTCTTCGGAAGAATTTGTCTCCGAATAATTTCCTTCTTGATAATGAAATAAGAAAGGAATATAAATGATTCGACCCCGTGTGCGTGGCCTGACGTATCCTACTTTTAAAGCCCGTAACTGGTGGAACAAATGAATATAGGCCGTCAAATCATTAGCCAATGTAAAGAGAGGTAGATTCATAGATTAATGATTGGCTTGTGACGTCTCGTCTCTAGGAAAGGGGCTGTAGTGTTCAAAATAATTCATCGACCACAAGACCGTTTGAACTCAAGGCTGCTTATGTAATTTAAATCTATATCATAAATACATAGCTTTGATATTGAAAATGTATGAAAAGTTACAATGATCAGTCAGTCTGAGAGAGACAACAGCAAAATGTTCTAATAATCTCATCAGTAGGCTGAGCGTAGGATATGAGCACCAAATTAAAACTTCTAATTAAAAATGCATAACTGTTAAGTTAAAGAATCAATCCCAATACAGGATAATGGGGATGAAAGCGTTGGTTGCATGTATTTTGTCACCTGTTAGGTGCAGGTTAAGAAAAATCATATTCTTTGGTTCAATGAAAACAGCCAGCATGAGAAAAGAGAATTAATTGATTTAAAATATCACCAAACATGAAGAAAAGTATAAGAATTCTGTGTGGATGAATTAAAACGTTTCATTCAAAATAGCCATAATACGATATAAAGATCTGATCGAAGGTTAAATAACAGTTGTGTCCATGGTCGCCACATCAAGTTCTGAATTGGGCCTCACCTGAATGAGCAGATCAATTGAATTTCTTCTTGTTAATAAACACATTAGACTAGCTTATTTTGAAACAATAAATAACCCTAATGCCGAAGTAATCATTCATTATGCCTCTTGATTCCTTGGGGAACATAGGGCCACAACAACACCTCTCTCCTACGGATGCGGTTCCAGACGATGCTCTTCAGCTCGGCCCATGCCGTGCCGTCTGCCTTCACCTCTATGTCAACACTCCTGCGCCAAGTCTGTTTTGTTCGACCCACTTTTCGCTTCCTTCTTGGATTCCAATCAAGGGCCTGCCTGATGACACTAGAAGCAGGTTTGCGGAGTGTGTGGCCAAACTATCCCCGTTTCCGTTTCTCTCTTTCCTCTTGATTCCTTGGGGAATATAGGGCCGCAACAACACCTCTCTCCAACGGATGCGATTCCGGACGATCCTCTTCAACTGGACCCATGTCGTACCGGCTGTCTTCCCGGGTGGGGGGATATTCACCAGCACGCGTCATATGCTCCACATTGGAGGACCCTTCCTCGGCCGGTTTGAAGATACCGTTGAGGTTTCTGTAACAAGCTAGTTTTTAAGTGAATAGATTGTTAGCCAATTGCACAACCCCCAACCTGGAGGACCAGGGTGCCTCTTTCTTCTGGCTCCTACCCCAGAAACCTCTTGAGCTTGGTTGGACCTGCTAAGGGCCGAAGCTCCCGCCAACATAGCTCTGGCGAAACACCATCTGAACGGGTCACAAGTAATGGAATACATAATTTAGTTACGATG
Source organism: Acanthosepion lycidas (assembly GCA_963932145.1). Lineage (NCBI taxonomy): Eukaryota > Metazoa > Mollusca > Cephalopoda > Sepiida > Sepiidae > Acanthosepion > Acanthosepion lycidas. The sequence continues at coordinate 9,424,143 of OZ010588.1, forward strand.
GATTAAGTAGATCCCGTTTCAAACTAGCAACCCGATTTTTTTTAAAAAGACAACGAATTTTAGATGAATTCTATTTTGTAGTTGTTTCACTGCATAACGTTTTCAGCCTTATACATTATTTAATATGCTCGTAAAATAAAGAGGACGCCATTTTGATCTTGCTCTAACAAAATTAAGGCATCGGCAGAGACAAAAGTGTAAGAAGAAGCACTTGATATGACACGATAGTGAAGAAGCTAATCTTCCCCATTTGTTCGTTACGGCGACCAATTCAATGCTTACGGGTAACTCACTACCGTTTTAAGCTTAGTGAATTACTCTTAACCTCGATGAATTGTGTTACAAAACATCAGAATGAAGGATAATACTTGAAAACGTTCTTTTCGTCGTGGTCGCTGATCCATAGGTGATCGAAATTAAGGGAAGCCCTTTATTTGGGAAAACCAGCCTATGGGAAAGACGGAGAAGGTCAGAGACGAAATCACGCACAATCTCACTTACTGCCCGGGTATCGCATCGTGCTTTAAAAATAAACGTTTCCTCTTTCTTTCTTTATCAATTTCTTTCTCCATCTTTCTCTCTATCTCTGTCTCTCTATCTCTATCTCTCTCTCTCTCTCTCTCTCACACACACACACACACGCACACACAGGTACTTTCACGTCGCAAAGAATAATGAGAGGTATTTTTCGCTATATCGTGTTTATCTTGTTCCTGCCGGAGATTAAGCCAGTTTGCATGTATGGTTTTACTCGGTACAGTTTCATCAAAAGTCTGTTTCTCAGCTGAGCCCGAACCTCTAAAATCATGTTTCTCAAACTTTCTAAGCAACGGCACACCTAGGAGCAAATTAAAATACCGCAGCACACTTAGCAACATTTTTAAAGAGTATACATTTAAATTTTATGAAATAAACCATAGATATTTTATAAAAATACACACACAAATATGAACTTTATTTATTTCAATGTTTCTAGTCAACTATTTGTGAAGCTTATTTAGCGTAAAATCTTTGCGTAGTGTTTTTCTTTTTGGTTTTTGTTTTTTTGCAATTTCTTCAATGTTTGGTGAAATGGGCGATAAGCAGACTCTCATTTCTTTTTCAGTTATGCGTAGCCTTTCTCGTTTTTTAATTTTTGATGTTATTAAGCAGCCGAATTCACATAAATAAGTAGAAAATTGCAATAAAACTGATAAGGCCTTTTTAGCTAATGTGAGATAAAAAGTTTAATACGTATTCATTTATTCAAATACTAACGCTGTAACGTTACTACTTTTACACACGCATATATATATGTATGCAGTGACAATATTTCGCGGCACCCTTAAAAGGATCACGCAGCACACTAGTGTGCCGCGGCAAGGAGATTGAGAATGCCTGACCTAGAGGTTGACTTTGAAAACTAGCTAGTTCAATGCCAGCGAAAACAGCATTTAAAACTAACTCTATAATGTGTTACCCCAACACAAAAATGTCCCGCAAACCAATTTACAAATGTAGTGTTCGATATTCACTAAGTGCTCTATTTTTGTGGCCTTGTGCCAAAATTAAGTTAAACTTGTTAAATTCCCATGCAATGATCATAATGTGATCGAAATAATTTAATGGGTTGTACAATGCGACACCTAACTTATAGTAGGGCCTCAGGTCACAGCTTAAAGAAATTCATTCTTTTCTTTTTCTTTAAACACGAATTTTATGCTTGTAAAATATTTGAGGTTTCTCTGGTATAAATAAATTCATATATTCGTTTAAGCAATCTCCTTCACACGATATCGCTCATTAATATGCGCGCACAAATGCTCACGAAATCTCTTGAAGTGGAGCGAGTCGTCAAAACAAAAATGGCTGACGGCGATATTATCTTTTCTCGCATCACTGCTTCGTATTCTCGCGATTCCGCTTGAAATCCCACGAGAAGTGAGCACAATATTCAAATCTCTTCACGGGATGCATGTGGAAGCTGGCGGCAAAGTGGACAAAACGCCCAATCTGTCTCCATTATTGCAAGGCGTAGCGATAGAGAGTGCGAGAGGCAAATGTCGAAGAGAGAAGGATCGAACGAATTGAAGAAAAACCGGTCTGAGCAAAAAGCGACGGTTGAGAAAAAAAAAGAAGTGAACAAGAAGAGGAAAAAAAGTAAATAAGAAATAAGAGAAATCATTGGGAGAAGATCCAGGAGAGACATTTTGAATAAAGAATGGTTTTCAAAACATCAAGTAGTGGGGGAGTTATTTAAAAACAGGAGCAAAGTAAAAAGAAAAGAAAAGAGAGGAGAAAAGAGGGAAGAGAAAAAATCGTTGGAATTAAATGAGCGTGGGAGGTTTGTTGAGGAAACGTAATCCAAAGAAATGGGAAAAAAATTTAAAAGAAGAAAGACAGATTCTATTAGAAGGGACTCTCGAAAAAAGGAGAAAAAGACAAAACAAAAAACGAAAAGATGAAATTCATACTAGGTAAGAAAAGTAATAAAAAAAAATACTGAAACTACGATAATAATAATAATAATAATAACAACAACAAAAGAAGAATCTTGGAAAAAGAAAGACGTCAATGTAGAAAGAAAGAAAGAAAGAAAGAAAGAAAGAATAAAAGAAAGAAAGAAAGAAAGAAAGAAAGAAAGAAAGGGGAGGATAGAAAGAAAGAAGAAAAAAAGAAAGAAACTATAAACAATAATAATAATAATAATAATAATAATAATACCGGTGGATTATAATAATAATTAAAAAAAATTAAGTCATAAGTTTAGCGTAGGATCAGTAATAGTTGGTGCACATGGAAATAAAAACACGAAAAACAAAAATACACTCTTGTGCAAATTAATTGAAACAAGTGCTTTAGTTTACTTTCTTTCACCATACGGTCAGTTTTAAGCCCACTGGCGTGACAGGGTCTAATCGATTTCTATTTTTTACTCAGATGAGGTCATTTGCAGTGCTGTACAGTAATATCAATCTATTTTCGAGGTGTATGATGGAATTTGTTTGGCCTTGAAAAATATTACGTCATCCGCGACTGCATCAGATTTTTATCAGTCCCAGACACTATTGTCTCGACTGTTGATTAGTTGTCATACGGCAACAGTCTGCCATGGACGTTACTCCAAGCAAACGTACGAAAATTGTGATGCTGCACGAACACACTGTCAAGCCTTACCAGTGAGCAAATCAAAATACTATAGACTCGCCCGGAAACTCTCCTGATTTAAATCCAATCGAGAATCTGTGGTCAATCTGCAAGGAATGGCTTTGTGGAATGGACATACGAAGTACTAACATGTGCACTGGGTCGTGTTTCATTGGGGAAAATACGAAAAAATAAAGGAATTATTCGTTTTGTTTCAATTAATTTGCACAAGGGCGTAGATACGTTAAAAATTAGAGGAAGAATCGGAAATTTCCAGTAGACAAGAGTGGGCGAGAATACTCGGAAAGATGATGGAGATTTGAGTAGACTTACTGTCATTCAACCCCTGTATTCTGTTGATGTTAAATTACAAACGCAAAAACAACAAAAACAATAATAATAATAATAATGGAAATCTAAACCCTTGTCTAGAAAGTCTCCAAAGAGTCAGAATGAACCAGATATCGGTGTTCCTCGGTTTGGAGAACATCGATGTCTGGTTCATTCATCAATGGCTTAGAAGTAGTATCCTAAGGCCTTATTATAGCAGCACATGACCAATGTCGCCCAACTAATGCTTACAAGGCCAAAATGAATGAAGAAGGCTCAACTCCCGCCTGTTGTTTATGCCATAAATTTGATGTAACTGTTGACCAGATAATATCAGGGTACCCATTCCTCGCTGAGAAAGAATACATGATTAAACATGACAAGCGAGATCAATATATTTCTTTGGCATGTTTGTTCAAACTATGGTATTGAAGTTACGGATACATGATACAAATACCGCCCAAATTATGTTGTAAATAGTGATGGAGTGACTATACTGTGGAATTGTCCAATCCTCACAGGCATGAAAAATGATACAAATAGACTAGACAAAGTGATAAAAGTTTTAAAAAAAAGAACCTGACAACTAATTGATATGATTTGCCCAAAAGATTATAATGTTTCTAAAAAAGATTCAAAAACTGTTTAAGACCTGCAAATCGAAATAACAAAATTTGGAAACTTAAAACCACTATTATCATTGTTTGATAGGAGCATTGTGTATGATAGAGAAGAGTACCTAAAACCATGAAACAAATCCTGGACACATCAGCATCTCAGAGTTATAAAAGATTAATCATCCGCAAGAAAGCTTCCATTTAAATGAAAAGTTATGCCTCGATAACTCACCTACAATGCACTTTTTATTCATAGGGGACTTGGTAATAAGGCACTTAAATTTGCTCTCTGGCAAGATGATACCATAACAATAATAATAATAATAATAATAATAATAATAATAATAATAAAAGACAAATAATTCAGGAAGTGTATGCTTATTGACATAACAGTACCATCTGAGAGAAACACCTGCATGAAAATTATCGAGAAATTGTCCAAATACAAGGACCTGGAGATCGAGATTAACAGGGTGTGGGGAATGAAGGGAATGAATGGGGACTGTACCAGTAGTAATCGGAGCACTCGACCTCGGGAAAAAAGGAATGGACAATTTTAACAGTGTCGTAGGTAACATTAACATACAAGTGCCCAGAAAGATCGCCCTACGAGGAACATCCCATATACTAAGAAAAGTGCTATTAATTGAATGACAATTCTTCTATAGGGCCTAAGGACCATATTTTGGACCCGGCTCTACAGAATACAAAGCAGGAAACATAACATATGCAACATCAACAACAATAATAATAATAATAAAACATAAAGACCACAAACAAAAAAAGTGCCTCTTTATTGATATTGCAGTCCCTGCAGACTGCAATGTATCTTTGAAGATATTCAAAAAGCTATCAAAATAAAAGGACCTTGAAATAAAAATCTTAAAAATGTGGCACATGAGAACATCAACAATCCCTGTTGTAGTTGGAGCCCTAGGATTGGTTGGAAAAGATTCCACTAGACTAATTGAAGGGATTCCTGGAAGCCCATGCCTCAAAGAAATACAAAAAATTGTTGTCACAAGCACAGCCGACACAACCCGAAAAGAAAGGAGTACACATCAGAAATCAAAGGAAATAATAATAATAATAATAATAATAATAAGAAGAAGAAGAAGAAGAAGAAGAAGAAGAAGAAGAAGAAGAAGAAGAAATGTCCTGATACTACTCAAGGTATGGCTTCTGATCTGGATTTGAAATGTTAACATTTATATATTTTTGTTGTTTTGTTTTTTACAATGATATCCACCCTTTACAAGGTCCAAGAGCACTTCGAGGTAGAGTGTTAGAGAGTAAGAGGTACAGTTTATGAAGGCATGTGTAGAAGATAAGGATTAATCTTGGGACAGGTTAAGATATTAGTGATAGGAGAAGCATTCTTTTGAAAATTGGTTCCACAAAGCAGAGATTCGTATCTTGGTAAATTAAGCAAGGTTGGAGTAAATATCCCTTTCAGTACGGATTTTGTTGCCAGTTTCATTAACCAATTAAGTTTCTCCCCATAGGAGCTGATGTATCGTGCATCTCTATGCACAGGCATCGGGAGGGGGATGTTTTGTTTTGTTTTGTTTTGTTTTGTTTTTTTTTTGTTTTTTTAATTTAAATCAAGAGGCAGCCAAGGCGATTTGGGAGTCATATCAAGTTTAGGAGCTGAGACCATTGGAGAATGAAGATGGCGGCCATGACTTTGTCCATGATCTTTTGAACATTGGAAATGGTTTTAAAGTAATCGAAAGAATTATAAAGAAGTGTAGGCCCTACTCTGTTCTTTATCTTCATTAACGATCTTCCTGACGTCATAGATTCCCAAGTAGGCATCTACGCGGACGACACTACAATTTACTCCTGCCTCAAAAACAAATCTAGTGACGTTGACAAAACTAACCTGGCTGTTCGTCTCGAAAAGGACCTCCAATCGGTTGTGAACTGGGGCAGGAATTGGCTGGTTAACTTTAATGCCTCAAAAACAAAACTGCTCTCTATTACTCACCACAGAGAACCATCCCTGCCTCCCACCCATTAGAATGTCTTACGCTCAACTCCACGAGAGCATCTCTTTGTGACTACTCGGTCTCACATTGTCTGCTGACCTGAGATGGAACAAATACATTGAGTCCATAGCTTAGTCCACCGCAAGAAAAGTTGGCACCCCAGGAAACTTTTCTTGCTGGAGTCGATCCTTCAAATCTACAAATCAACCCTTGCATGGAGTATTGCTGCCATATATGGTCTTGAGCCACTTTTGTTTGTCTCAAGGTTCTTGATAAAATCCAGAGACGGATATGCAATGTAATTGGCCCTGATCTGACATCTCGTCTGCAGTCGCTCTCTCACAGACGTGCCGTTGCCTCCCTCAGACTTTTTTTACAAATACTCTCGCGGTAACAACTCCGATAAGCTGCTTTCGCTGGTTGCTGACGGCGATGATACAGCCCTTGATCAAAACTATACATAATCATAAGTAATCATTTATGGCAGGCTTGACGCCATCTTCACAATCGCCCTTCTTTCTTTCACGTCTTAAACAGAATAAAAATTATTGTTGCCATTTGTGGCTATGAGTACCTTTATCACTGATGCTCTAATAATAAACTGAGAAAAACGGCAGTTCCAAATGTTTTGATTTAATTTTCTTCATTTCTTAAACTGTTCAATTCTTGCAGAAAATCGAAACAAAAGATTCACTTGCGACAGAAATGAAATTCTCATCGCATACCACGGAAACACGTCTTACACGGATAATGCCAGAGCCATTTAAGCTACAATGCAATGATAATCAAATATGAACGAAAAAGTTGATGACAAAAGACCACGGATGAGGAGCGATGTTAATTATAACTTTTACAACTTAATTGGTCTAGGCGTCGTTCAAGAAAGACGTGTGACCGATGTATGGAATGCCGTTTAGTGTATTAAGAAACAAATTCTCTTGATTTCGATTTTCTTCAGTTTCATTTAACGAGCGAAGACCTGATCTAATTGTAAAAGAGTTCCATATAAAATCACGAGACACCAAAGTGTTGGGCTGTATCAGAAGCATTTATTTCTCTTCAGGTGCACATCTATTTTCATTCGCAATGTTTTGCTATTACAGTCTCGCCGCCGCCCCCCCCCTCTCCAATATTCTGTTGCGTTTCAAAGCATCATGGCCAACCACAGTTAACTTACAAAAAAAACGAGTTTTGCTCAATTCTATCAGAATTTCCTTCCGCTTCCCAAATTCTTAAAGCAGCTTCAGTAATTTTGAAACCCAGTTGAAAATAATGATTCCGAAATACCACTCAAGACAGCAGCAGCCATTATAACAGCTGGAAAAATGTACAGGCGAATAGTATTGATGATAATATGATCTATAATAATAATAATAATAATAATAATTATAATAATATTAATTATTGTAATAATAATAATAATTATTATTATTATTATTATTATTATTATTATTATAATAATTATAATAATTATAATAATAATAATTATTATTATAATTATGATAATTATAATAATTATAATAATAATAATAATTATAATAATAATAATTATTATTATAATAATAATTATAATAATAATTATAATAATAATAATTATTATAATTATGATAATTACAATAATTATAATAATTATAATAATAATTATAATAATAATTATAATAATTATAATAATAATAATTATAATTATAATAATTATAATAATAATAATAATAATATTAATAATTATAATAGTTATAATAATAATTATTATTATTATAATTATAATAATGATAATAATAATAATAATAATTATAATAATAGTTATAATTATTATAATTATAATAATAATTATTATAATTATAATAACTATAATCATTATAATAATTATAATTATAATAATAATAATAATAATTATAATAATAATAATTATAATAATTATAATTATAATAATTATAATAATATTAATAATAATAATAATAATAATAATAATAATAATAATGCAGCGTGATAGAAACGTTTACAAAATAAAACAAGAATAAAGATTTGTAAAAATAAAAATAAAGAAAATATATTTGATTCAAGTGAATTCTGAAACAATTTTGTTCTATAAAATTAAGAATAAAATTGATTTCGTAAAAGTTAAGAAATTCGTTTTTCTTTTCTTCTTAATTATTTACAACGAATTTTATGAAATTCCTGTTCTTTTACAAACCAAAAGGATTCCTGTCGCTAGACATCGTCTCTTCTTTATTCTCAATTTAACATCCAATAAGTTTACATTTTCTTTCACTTTCTCTGAAAACCCTTTTCACTGGCAGAGTTATTTTAATTATATAATCGGTCTATATATAAACTATAAAATTAACATCAAAATAAAATCTCTGGGGACCTAGCATATCAAACCCTAACGAAAACATTATGCAACGGATGTATTTAAAAGGCTTCTTTAGTCGGAGAAATTCATCTCGGCGTTGTGTTAGACAGTCTATTCTTTCAATTTTCCTTTACCCACATCTGCATTCTTAATCAATCTTCTGCTTTCCTATGTGAATATTTGCCTCTCATATCCACATTCAAGGCTTGTTTTATAACATCACTTATTATTCGTTGACTATTCATACTAGCAGTAACTGATAGCTTTCACTAGAGATTCATGTGACAGCAAGTCTCACAGATTACTATTTTTATTATTATTTGTGTATGTTATATTTCTTGCTTTGTATCCTGTAGAGCCGGGTCCAGACTAAGGTCCTTAGGCCTTATAGGAGAATTGTCATTTAATTGATGGAACTTTTTTTAGTATATTGGATGTTCCTAGTAGGACGATCTTCTGGGCTACATGTTGATGTTACTTGGGACATTATTAGTAAAATTGCCCATCCCTTTTCTCACAAGCTCCGATTACTATTGGTACTATTCATTTGCCACATCCTGTTAATCTCGATCTTCAGGTTTAGACAATTTCTCGATAATTTTTATGGAAATGTTTCTCTTAGATGGCACTGCTATGTCAATAAGCATACACTTCCTGAATTTCTTGTCTTTTATGATAATATCAGGTGTGTTGGCTTTTATTTCCCCATCAGTTTGAATTGTATTATTATTATTATTATTATTATTATTATTATTATTATTATTATTATTGAGTGGAGCATAGCGGCTCGGATTGAGGAATCGGAGAGGCGAGTTCGAATTCCAGTCGAATCTATTACATTCACTTGCAAGTTAATACCTTTGCGAAAAGTATGAATCCTCTTCTCCCCCCCCCCCGCCAGCTATGGATAAATAGCAGGACAGGCCGGGTTCTATAGCCTTAGATAGCAACTGGTCTAGCACAGAAAGAAATGGCAACTTAATGAGGCAAAAATCTGCTTCGTCAGTCATATATCGAAAGATATATGATCGCCTAAGCGTGTGTCACGCATGGCACATAACTGACTGATTATCATTATTATTATTATTATTATTATTATTATTATTATTATTATTGAGTGATAAAACATCATGCGAACCAAGTGACGCCAGAGAACAAATATATGAAGGCCATATCAATCGTCACTGCCAATCTGATGGGGTATACCGGGCACATGGATCACAGCCAAATGTCATCATCATCATCATCATCATCGTCATCTCTTTTCCTTTCTGTTGTATATTCATTTCCTTCCGTGTCCCAACCACAGACCTAAGGTCAGAAATTGTTTCGGGACATAAAAAAAAACTTGTCAAACAAACACATTTTACATAGATAAATCCCTTCCTAAGGTGCGAGCTGTAATTGTGAGAACATTTTTTTTTTTTTAATTTCTTTAAAGCAATGAATCTCTCAGAACTTTTTAGAATCAAACCGAGGGTATTATTGATGTCTTCATGTACCATATTCTTGACAGTTCCACTTCAAGACCTTTGAATTTTGATAGTTTTTTTCAAGATCTTCAAAGATATATTACAATCTGCAGGGACTGCCATCTCAATACGAAATCACATTGATTTTGTGGTCTTTGATCACGACACGATGTCTGGGCGGTTAGCGTGATTCTTCTTCTTCTGATTATTATTATTATTATTATTATTATTATTATTATTATTATTAATATTTTATTTCTGTACAGCATATGATGTCGATTGACGACAAGAAGTTTATTTTCAGCTCATCACTTGTAACTCAAGAAAATAAACCGATTATTTTTTTTCTTTTCAGCGGAAAGCTGTATCCTATAGTTTTCGAAGTATTGTATTATGTTGGTGCAAAATAATGTCGTTTTCTTTCATATGTTACTATGTGAGAAAACGACATTGTTTTTGCACGAATCTAATAGTTGTTTTGAGCATTTTCAATAGTTCAATTTCCAAATCCCAATCCAATATTTTTCCATGTCTTTTTTTGTACAGCACTCCAGTGCTCCATTGATCACTGGTACTGTAATCACTATCTCTGTTAGTCTTTCCCAAACAAAGTTTCATTCTTTAAATCATTGTAATTTACATATTTTAAGTTTACCATTCGTCCTTGTCTTGAATATTGCTTCCACATCTTGTCTAATGCTTCTGCTTTATATTTAGAAATTCTTGATAAAATCCAGGGAAGTATCTGCAGTTTTACTGGTTATGACCTGGCATCTCGGTTTCAGCCACTTTCCCACTACTGTAACGTAGTTTTCATGTGTCTTTCATATAACTACTTGTATGGTAATTGTTCTGATGAACTTTCCTTTATAGTACATAGACTTTATGAATTTAAGCGCATTACTAGATTGGCGGAAAGGTCTCATCATTTATACAGTTGAATTGGCTAGATATAACCGTAAGTTCTATGCTAACGTTTTCTTCTCTCACACTTCTCGTTTGTGGAATATTCTTCCGGCTTTTTGCTTCCGAGTCAACTTTAATCTTCAAACATTTAAATGAAATGTAAATTGTTATCTTCTGTCTTCTTAATTCTTGTCCTTTTATTGTTCTCCCTCCTTAATAGTAGTTTTTCTTATATTCTCTAACACTTAGTAACACCTTGCGTCCTAGTGGCTTTATTGCCTTCCTTGGGGTAAAAAAAGAAAAAATGTCGATTTTCTTTTCTTTGCTTTCAGTTCTTACGTCAAATGGACAGGAGACTTCTATCAGGTAGCAAATGCTATTTGTGCAACATTATTATTATTATTATTATTATTATTATTATTATTATTATTATTATTATTATATCCTTTGATTTCTTTTGTATACACATTTACTTCCGGGTCACAACCAGAGACCTAAGATCAGAAATGGCTTTATGACATTTAACACTGCTCATTTCAAAAATTAAAAAAATCAAACAAAGATCACACTCATTTTACATAGATTAAACTCTCCGTAATATGCGAGCCATACTTGTGCGGGTTTTTGTGATTTCCACTTCAAGATCCTTGTATTTTTTAAGCTTTTGATCGATACATTACAACATTATATGGACTGCCATGTCAATAAGAAAGCATTTTGTGTTTATTATTACTATTATTATTATTATTACTACTACTATTATTATTATTATTATTATTATTATTATTATTATTATTATAATTTTTTATTTTCTTTGATTTCTGGCGTTTACACATTTCTTTCTCGGTCCCGTCCAGGGACCTAAGGTTAGAAATGGCATCATGACACTTTCCACTGATAAAAAAAAAAAAAAATTACATAGATAAAGCCCTTCGTAAAGTGTGGGCTGTACTTGTCAGAACAATTTTTTGTATCTCTTTGAGGCATGGACTTCCAGGAATCCCTTCAATTAGCCTAGTGGAATCTTTTCCAACCAATTCTAGGGCTCCAACTACAACAAGGATTGTCGATGTTCCCATGTGCCACATTTTTGAGATTTCTATTTCAAGGTCCTTGTATTTTGACAGCTTTTTGAATATCTTCAAAGATACATTGCAGTCAGCAGGGACTGCCATATCAATAAGGAGGCACAGTTTTTGTTTGTGGTCTTTAATAACAATATCTGGGCGGTTGGCCTTGATTGTTCTGTCAGTGTGTATTGTGTAGTCCCATAGAATTGTAACAGGTCCTATCTCCGTAACCGGGTCTGGGTGGTGTTCATACCAGTTTCTTTCAGTTTCCTTCACGTAGAAGTTGCAGATTTTATTACTATTATTATTATTATTATTATTATTATTATTATTATTATTATTATTATTAAATTCTATTACAATAGATAGATGAGTCGAGGAGCTGAAAAATTCTTGGCCTGACCCACTTACACAAATCTTACCAAAGTTTTAAATATCTCTTCTTTTCAGCACCCTCTCATATGTATCTCTTATTCTAACTAGCTATCCCAACACAAACACACACACACATACATACATACATACATATATATATATATATATATATATATATATATATATATATATATATATATAGATATACTGGAATTCTTGCCAAATCTCAGTGTTTCTGTGAAAAAAAAGAAAGAAGAAAAAAAATAGTTGTCTTCGGCAAGTCAAGTTCTGTGTAGTTTTCGTTTCAGGATATTTTCACTTTTTTATGACCGTTGTCTTGGTTTTCTTGCTTTGCTTAACTCAGACCCAAAATTATTCCTGCTAAATCAAATTTCAAGACGAAAATATAGGAACGCAGGTGTGCACCTTTCGGCAGAGAGAAATCGGGATAGGAGTTTTTAATTCTTCGTTGGCATCTCTTTAGAAACTCACGATGAATATTTAACTTTACCCCCTACACACAGGCACACGCTCACATCTCTCTCTCCCTCTCTCTCTCTCTCTCTATATATATATATATATATATATATATATATATATGGGGTGAGAGGTGATAAGCCTGTAGATGCATAATAGACGTGAAAAGACGAAGTTATACAAAAATAGCTATTGTTAGTATTTTCTTTAGGTTGGTATTTTTCGAAATTTCGTGAGGGCTTTTAAACCTGATCCGTACTAGATAGATAGATAGATAGATAGATAGATAGATAGATAGATAGATAGATATGAACAGAGTGTAATAGATAGATAGATAGATAGATAGATAGATAGATAGATAGATAGATAGATAGATAGATAGATAGATATGAACAGACAGCGATAGATATGAACAGACAGCGATAGATATGAACAGGCTGTAATTGATAGAGTGTGAGAAGAAATATGTTGCATAAACTCCATATGCTTGGCTATGTAATGACAAAAAAGAAAAAAAAATTACCAAATGCATTTCCTCCTTCAAATTCATTTTTCATTTGATGAACTTTTGTATTATTTTGTATTATAATAAAATATGCGTTAACATAAATTACATCATATGAAAGTCGAAAGTACTTGAACAAAAATAACAAAATATGAACTTTGAACAGTTTATCCACAAATTCAACAGACAGACCCTTTCAATTCTTTTCAATCAAACTCTCTGGATCCTGTCACTGGATCTATCCAACGCCTTTATCTACTGTGCCATGTGTCCTTAAGAGCGTACAAAGGCCGAACGTTGTAATAAATATGGCGACAAAGATGAGGACAATAGTTCGAATAATGTAAATAGTGTACATAATACCTCATCTTAGAAATATAGACAGATACTGAAAGGCCGAAACATTATAATAAATATGGCGACAAAGATGAGGACAATAGTCCGAATAATGTAAATAGTGTACTTAATACCTCATCTCAGAAATATAGACAGATACTGAAGGGCCGAAACGTTGTAATAAATATGGCGACAAAGATGAGGAAAATAGTCCGAATAATGTAAATAATGTACATAATACCTCATCTCAGAAATATAGACAGATAACTGAATCGTACGATAACGGAAGCGCTCGATAAGCGAGTTTCTACTGTAGTTAGAATGTTAACCCAATACAAAAAGGATTGCCAAATAATGTTGTTGTAGGACGTAAGGAGGGGAAAGGGAAGATTATTAGGAAACGTGTGATAGGGTATGGGTTGGCCCTAGACGCAAAACGGTTTCTTCTTATCAATGGAATATGAACAGAATGGTGGGGGGAGATTCATTTGAGCATATATATATATATATACATATATATATATATATATATATATATATATATATATATATATATATATATATATATGATGTGTCGGGTCTTAGGTGTGACGGTCAGATCTGGTGGAACTAAGAACCGTTTCCGTTCCATGGAAATAGCAATAGGATAGCGAGAAGCTTGCGACGTCTCGTCTGCGGGAAAGTTGTGGCAAGGTTGAAAATAATTCATCGCCCACAAGGACGCGTTCAAAACCAAAACTAATGTTTGATAATCAAGTTTCTTGAAAGTTGCCAAGTGAATAAGAAGAACATGAGATGCTCAGAACCCAGAAATGTACCGAGTTCACGTGATGTTATAGTCCTGGAGTCGCAAACAACGTGGACTCTGTCATACCACCCCACATATTCCCACAAGGCCCCAGATTTAATATTACCTCTTATCTCGAGATGCTGGGCACAGTGGTCAAGCTCTGGGTCATAATTGTTCCAGCAGGACTACCATCGCAACTATAATGCTAAGCTTAACAAATAGTTACTCTCAGAGAATTAGCCCGATTATGTCGCCCCTATGTGACCCCCTATCCTGATTCAAATCCCCTAGTTTAATACGTCTTGGGGATTATGTAAACATCTCTGCTTCTCTTGCCTTCATTATGCCCTGTAAGTATCTCTTCGGTTACTTTTCATTTAAACAATTTACATACGCAGGACAGGAAACTGCGGAGAGCCTTGACCGCCTACATCCTAAAGCGGCACGGAATATAGAAGAAGACATTATTTCAGAGAGGTTA
>OZ010588.1:9443971-9513971 GCA_963932145.1 Acanthosepion lycidas
AGGGCAGGGAAGGATCTCTGTGGTGATTAATAGAGAGCAGTTTTGTTTTTGAAGCATTAAAGTTGACCAGCCAATTCCTGCCCCAGTTCACAACCGATTGGAGGTCCTTTTCGAGACGCACGGCCAGGTTAGTTTTGTCAGTGACACTAGATTTGTTTTTGAGGCAGAAATAAATTGTGGTATCATCCGTGTAGATGCCAACTTGGGAATTTATGGCGTCAGGAAGGTCGTTTATGTAGATAAGGAATAGAGTGGGGCCTAGGATGGAGCCTTGAGGAACACCTGCGTCCGTGGGATAGGAACTGGAGAAGAATTCGTTGAGAACGACCTTCAATTCACGGTTTGACAGGAATGATTGTATTAGGTCAAGCAATCGACCCGTAATGCCATAACCCTGGAGCTTGCGAAGAAGGCCGGCATGCCAAACCCTATCAAACGCTTTGGAGATGTCTAGGGCCACGGCACGAGCTTCCCCGTTATTTTGAAGAGCTTGGTAGACAGTTTTAGTGATGGCCGTAAGCACATCAGCTGTAGATCGGGCAAAGCGGAAGCCATATTGCTTGTCTGGGATATGAGGGGGTTAACCACCTTGGTATTGATTAGGGCTTCGAAGACTTTGCCAAAGAGGGTCAGGAGACTGATAGGACGGTAGTTAGAAGGGTCAGAGGGGTCGCCAGAGTTCTTGAAGACAAGGAACAATCGAAGAGAACTTCCAGAAATTACTTGAGGTTTCACTTCTGTAGTCCTTGTAACATTCATTACAGGTGATAGAGAAATTTCCTCCTTCAAGTTTTACCTTAAATTAATGAAGTCTTTTACTGTCTTACTCTTAGTTATAACGAATATGGATAAATTCTTTTCAGTTGTAACTGAAATAGATTTGGCATATAGAACCATATATTTTGATTCATTGGGTTTGTCAGAAAGGTCCGCGCTTCTGTTTTGAAATATTTGACTAGCTTTTTTCCTTTCGCGCTGAATATGAAACAATAAAGATTTTGGAAGAGCTTAAAAGTATTTTCAATGAATTTCTTCTATTCATATAAATACTGGGCGCTGCAAATTCTGAGTGCACTTCAATAATTCCGATGATTTTACCGTTATGGTGTGAATAAAATAAACAGATATTGCAAACTGTATAGCCTATGGCAATTTACCAGCCTTTACAAATATACAGAGGATAATTTCTGTCGGAGTTGTCATTATTTCCATTATTTAAACTCAAACTCTTTTCCTCGTGTTTGTTTTAATATCAAAACGTTTCGACCACTGAGCTTTCGGCCTTCATCAGGTGCTTATTGAATCATACCGTCAACGAATTTTAAACTGAACCCTTTATTCGATCAACTTATCGGGCTTTCTCTTTGCGGACATCAATGCATTAGCAAAGATTAATACTGTCCTGCAAACTGTGTATCATATAAGGAAATTGAAATAAGAAAAAAAAACTGAATTTTAATATGGAATTTGGAAATTACACCAAAATTCATAAAACTGTTATTACATCGTAAGAATATGTAACGAGTTTAATTTATAGATATTGTACAAAATATCCAACTGATTAATGGTGAAAATATTTCCAGGAATCTCTTCATCAGTTTTGTAAACATTAGGAACAAAGAATGTATATATATATATATATATATATATATATATATATATATATATATATGTGTGTGTGTGTGTGTGTGTGTGTGTGTGTGTGTCGTTTATGGTAACCGGAGAGCCGAGTTTCAATTTCAGATTAATTTGACTAGAATAAAGATACTGTGGAACCTCGGTTCACGAATTTAATTTGTTCATGGAGATCGTTGGTAACCCGAAATGTTCGTAAGCCGAAACCATTTTTCCAGTAGAAATCAATGTAGAGAAAAAGTCACAGCACAATAAAATTGGAAAAGAAAAGCACGTCACAACACACGACTGTATACAACATGGCGATCAACGCGAAAATTATTCCGTTCGGATTAACTCGGTTCGGCTATTTTGGTCGAGAACCGAAATTTTGTTCGATAACCGAGGCATTTTCCTTTCGAATTTTCTGTTCGAAAACCGATTTATTCGATATGTGAAACGTTCGAGAACCGAGGTTCCTCTGTATTTAGGTTGTTGGACTAAATATTTTTGAATTATACAAAGTCATCTATGCAAATTCTCACTGGCTGCGTGTTGAAACCGAACAGCATTAATATGATCTTTTCATAAGAGATTTTTCGTCAATTATATGGAAAAAGCTCCAATTGAATGATTTTACATGGAAAATGAAGATGTTCTTTTCATCGTAATTTCAGTCAATTGCCATGTTCCTTCGGGGGATTGGCGCGATTGCGTTTCGATTAAGGGACAAGCCTCGCGAAACGGAGTGGCTCTTGCAGCGTGTCTCACTGGCCATGGTTAGAGGTAATGCTTTCTCCATCACTGCGGCTGGCAGAGGATAGAAATAATTGTTTATAGTTACGTTGTTCTGGAATTGTCATCAATGGTCAACTGAACTTGTTTTGTTTCAATAAAGTTTTTATTTGATTAAAAAAGTTTATTGCCACGTTAAGAATTGCTATTGTGTCTATGTAATACTGACGACACCAACACAATGGCACGTTGATCTGAATCCAAGTAGAGTATTCAGTTTTCAAAGAGATTTTCGAATATTGTTTTGTGCGAATCATCAAAGTAATGTTTTAAATTGTATTCGTGAAATATTATTTGTGACAATCATTTGAGCCGGGGTTGCATAAATTCTTATCAAGTTTTGCCAACAAAAATAAAGAAACGGTTCTCACGAACTCTAAAAATGTATTCTTTTCATTATATAATAATTAGACTAATGTCCTCATCTTTGTTCTTATTGTCCTAAAATTTCGACCGTTGTGCGTTCCGGCCTTCATAAGGTGTCTTTCAATCCGGGTAACCTTCAAGGAATTTCGAACTAAGCCCTTTCACGGCACAATAAAGGATAGTAATTGTGAGTTCAATCGCTGCTCTGGGTATTACAGACTGAAACTCACTGGGTGCAAGGTAAACAATAATTGAGTAGTACTAAATAAGAACAAGATGATATATCCCTAAAGATGGATGCCGTAATGTAAACAATCTACCGACACTTATTAAATAGTGTTCATTTTGAAATTCCTTGAAAGTTACCCGAGTCGACAGACACCTAAAGAAGACTGGAGAGTGCAACGGCTGAAACGTGGTGATGATGACAACAAAAATCAGGATATTAGACAGAATGCAAATAATGTCATTAAAAACACCCGCACGAAAATACGCCTTTAAATTGTAACACAATGTCAGGTCATTTTCAGATGTCTGTCAATACTGGTATTTACAGCAGGAAATTCCGAGCTGGGTTCAATCCCTGGGACGGTTAGTACAGACTTTGACTCGGGGGAAAGAGGAAACAACGAAGCAGCCCTAACCAAAGAACAAGACGAGGTGTCCCTAAACATGGCCACTGAAACAAGAACAATCTACTCCTGTAGGTGAAATAAAGGTTTCAGTTCGAAATTCCCTAAGCGTTAACCAGATAGACGGACAGCTGATGGCGACCGGAGAGTTGTACCATTGTGATAACAACAACAAAGATGAGGACTATAGTCCGCTTTTCGTTTTCTCTCTTTTAGACGCACGTTATTTTCTCCTATTATAAGTAAACGAATAAAAGGCCGTTGTAATTCATTAAAATGTCGATTTCAAAATTAAGAAACGCTATATTGGGAAACGCTTCAGTAGAAAAACATAAAAAAGACGTTCAATGCTTAGGGCCGTATCACGTTGAAACCCTGGTTCCTGTCCGACCACCGAAATTGAGCAACGTCAAACTTGGTCAGTACTTAGATGGGTGATCACTTAGGAATAATAGGTGCTGTAAGTGTGGATGTGCGGATGGTGTAATGGATAAAGGCTTAGAATGAGTCAGTGTTCAAATTACAGTCAGGTTCCTTACATTCAATTACGTGTAAAATCCCGTTGGGAAAGGTATGAATCCACTTCTTCTACCCATCTTTAATCTTATTTTTACTTGCTAAAACAAAAAAATTACTTAATCCAAAAATATGTTTCAGCTTCAAATAACCTACAAAAGGTTGGTAAGCCGTAAAAAATGAAACAAATAAAAAATAAGATAAAAGGACTTTCGAACATGAAAATGAACAAAATTAAATTCTCCATTCAAAACAAAAATCCTTGAAGTTTATCTTATTATGACGCCATGCCAAATGGAAGCAAATTAACAAAAAGATTGTTTAGCGCTAATTTCTCTATTTTTTTTTTGGGGGGGGGAGATTGTCAGCCTTGAAAATCGCCATTGTTAATGCTGATTCGTTTATCGTTCATCGCAAAGTAAGAAATGCATTTCTTCTCACTAGATTTTCAAAATGTCTCTGGCATTTCAGCAGAACTGAACAATTGGAGAAAGGTCGCAATAGTAAAGAAATCGAACTAGAGGGTCAATTCCGGTAACAAATCAAGAGAACACTAACCACCTTAAACTCTGGGGTCATAGCCGAGATGTAAGATATGAGTAACTGGAAATAATGATATATATTTTCAAGTTGAACGATAGTCGTTGAAATCGTTAATTCCAATGTATTAAGAAAAACGGTATATTCTGATCCATTCTCTAATTCTCTCTCTCTCTCTGTCTGTCTGTCTGTCTCTCTCTCTCTCTCTCTCTCTATATATATATATATATATATATATATATATATATATATATATATATATATATTGTGTATATTTAGTCAGCAATTTTTCATTGATGCATGTTTCATTAAATAATATAGACAAGTTTTGTCCATTTATTTTAAGTAAGTTCCTTTCATATTGTCTGATAAGCTTAATAACATTATCATTGAAAGACGAAAGGAAATCACCATATTGATACATGTTTAAATCCAATCTAAGCTTTCGGCTTACATAAGCCATTATCAAAGATGACAATTACTTTTCAATATATCAACCAATACACGGACGAAGCAATAATGATAGTCTGTTTTTGTTGCATGAAAAATTGCAAAGCAACGACTAACACGTGTATACGAGACACGGAAGCGGAAATCGCGTCGCAGCTCGTGACGTCACACATGACCACGCGAGAGTGAAAACTAGAAGTATTAAGTATGGGAAGCCGTTGGTATAAACGAATGGCTTCTGTTATCAATTGCAGACATTTAAGAATGTTTGTGGAGATTTCGTAATTAATTTTGTTCAGGTTAAGTTTCAACTGTTTTATGTATAAAGCTTCATGAATTTTTAGTTTTTGTTTATAGTTTTCATGTTTAAGTATAGCTGTGTTTTCAAAAAGGATTTTTTCCGGAATATATATATATATATATATATATATATATATATATATATATATATATATATATATATATGTAGTTAAACCTATTATCTCGATCAAAATTTAGGTAGTATATTTTTGTGCAAAGACTTATTGCATACTGGAAGTAAAAAAAAATATTTCAAACTGAGACAATTAAGAAAAAACTTCAAGTTTTATTTTCAACGTTTTTCTTTCTCTTTATCAATATCCATTCAAACCTTCACCCCTACGCTTTGTTGGTATCAACAATATTCCGAATAATCGCAATCTAGTGGCATCGCCTGCTCATCATGTCTAACCAACTCTGTACAGCCTGAGATGGCTGCGTTTTTAATTCAGTTTTCCTTCTCCTAGACTGGTTACCAACAACGGCTAAAGAACCAAGTCGGCACGACTAATTCACCTATATTATTATCCTCGTCATTTATCTTCATTATTATTATTATTATTATTATTATTATTATTATTATTTCCTTTGCTTTCTGTCGTGTACTCATTTCTTTCCGGGTTCCGACCAGAAACCTAAGAGAAATGGCATCATGACATTTTCCAATGCGCAATTTTGAAAAAATAAACCAAACATATTTTACATAGATAAAACCCTTCGTAAGGTGTAGGCCGTACTCGTGAGGACAATTTTTTGTATTTCTTTAAGGCATGGGAATCCCTTCAGTAAGTCCATTGGAATCTTTTCTAATCAATCCGAGGGCTCCAACTACGACAGGAATTGTTGATGTTCTCATGTACCACATTTCTGAGATTTCGATTTTAAGGTCCTTGTATTTTGATAGCTTTTTGCAGATCTTCAAAGACACATTGCACTTTGCAGGGACTGCCATGACAATAAGGAGGCACATTTTATCTTTGGGATCTCTAATCACGATGTCACGGCGATTAGCTTTGATTCTTCTGTCTGTGTGCATTGTGTCGTCCCATAAAATTATTACAGGTCCCATCTGCGTAACCGGGTCTAGGTGATGTTCGTACTAATTTCTCTCACTTTCCTTTCCGTTAAAGTTGCAGATATTCCAGTGGGCCAATACCTCCATTATTATTATTATTATTATTATTATTATTATTATTATTATTATCATTATTATTATTATTATTATTATTATTATTATTGTGTGTGGTATCATCTTGCCAGAGAATAATTTAAGTGTCCAATTACCAAGTCCCCTGCAGGATCTGTGATTAAAAAGGCACCGTAGGAGAGTTACCTATGCAAACTTGGGATGTTTCGTTTGAATGGACAGGGTTTTGCGAATATGTGCAATTCTGCACAAAGTAATCTTTTCTGGCTCTGAGATGTGCCGATGAATTGTACTCACATGATTTTCGGTCCCTTTTTTATTATACCCAACGCCCCTATCACAACAGGGATAATCGTAGATTTAAGTTTCCACATTTTTCATACTTCGATTTGCAGGTCATTTTAATTTGGCAGTTTTTGAAATTCTTTTATAAAAACAATGGAATCCTTTGTTGGCAAGTTCCTTTAATATGGTTTTTACTGGAGGTTAAGTGCCAGCAAGTATCCTGATTACAACAAAACTCTTCACAATATCGTCATTGTCTGAATGACTACGTTTCTTGTCTGGATTTTTACTTCTTCCATCCTTTATATAAGTTTTTCGAGATAGATTCCAGCTCTCCTACAACTACGGGCACAACTATCATCTTTATGTTTCACAGTGTTTTACAGCCCTGCATTGAGGTCCAGAACCTCATCCAGATTTTCTATTTCTTTCAATTTTACTCTCTACTGTAGGAAAAACAAAATCTATTCACACTTTTTCTTTCTAACGACCAGATTTGGTCTTCTACCTGGGATTGGTGATCAGTTTGAATCTCATCTGGTTCTCACATCAGTAATTTGCCAAGTCCTATCAAGATGGATATGATTACAGCTCTCCACAATTTCCTAACTTTCGTTTGTTAATAATTCTTTTGTCGAAATGACTTCATGTTTTTCAATTCTTTGTATTCTCTGTTCATGGCTTTTGCAAATTGTTCCAAACGTGTCGGCCATGAGCGGTAGAACTTTCCCTTTTATATTTTAGAGTTCCTTCAGTCCTCTAGCAAAATTCAGGTATTTTCCCGATTTTTTACTTTCATTCGCTTTCACCATGTGAGCTGCTTCAGGAACAACATATTGGGTTCACTACTTCATTCCACCATTCGCGTCATTATTCTAACTGCTCATAATGATGCTGTTGTCTAGGTGAATTAGATAACTCTTTGGGTTTGAATTCCTTTAAAAAAATTTCAAGACATTTTAGGACTGTTCCAAACTCACAAGTAATTATGGATACAACTTCACGCTTCCCAAATTCTTCCATTCTATGGCAATTTCCAAAAATTCGTCCAGTTTTTCGCTTCTTTTCAATTTTTATCTCTGATCTGGGAAAGCAACATTCATTGATAATGTGACGAGGGGAGGGGACAGTATCACCCCGAAATAATAATGATAATAAAGGAGAATATGCTGGATAAAAAGGTGTTTTCAAAAGAACCAAGATGTTAAAAATGCTGTAAAGACTTTGAAATTTAAATGTTACAGATTTTATTTAGAAAACGAAATACAATCTTTTTTTCCGATGTAAGCTTACAAAATATATCAGATTATTATTAGAAAATAGAATTCAGAATGTCTTGATCAAAAGGTTAATTTTATCGATAACAAGAAAGCATGAATCTATGTAAAGTTTGCCAAAATTGCTCAGAGCTATTAACAGATAAACTTAGATCAATGGCAAGATGGTCAGGATACTGAAAGACGA
Source organism: Acanthosepion lycidas (assembly GCA_963932145.1). Lineage (NCBI taxonomy): Eukaryota > Metazoa > Mollusca > Cephalopoda > Sepiida > Sepiidae > Acanthosepion > Acanthosepion lycidas. Next base: position 9,452,081 of record OZ010588.1, read on the forward strand.
AATGAGTGTAAATTTTTAACTTAGAAGTGTGTCGGGAAATAGGTCGATCCTGTTCCTAATAAAAGTATGCCAGTACGTTCGAAACTAAAAAAAACAAATACGTCACCAGTTCTCTATATAAAGAGCAGAGTTGGGCTGAGAGTAGAACAGAGTTGGGTTAGAGACAGTGAGGAAGTGACGTCAGACATTGGAACAAATCGCCCGCTAACACGTGCTGTTGATATAATTACGAAGAAACTAATTGCTTCCTCCAACAGCTAAGACTACTGCTGTTAGTACCACTGAGAACAGAATGTCGAACAAGCTACAGTAATCAAAAAGGGTTAAAACGAATCCACATCTTTAACGACATTACACGAAGTATTTTCTTTTGTTTTGTTGATCATCGTTCATATACAAGAGACATTCAACTTTTTGCTACGAGAATTGTATTATTATATGTATTGTTGATGTTATATATATATAAAACTTTTGTTCCTCTAAAATCGGATTGACTTGGCCATATTTATTTGCTGTTAATCTGATTCTCACCTAACAAGCATGCAGGTAGACCAACGGAGAGCTTTCGGAATTCTACGACCCGATAACTACTCGCCAGGATCAAAAAATCACAAAGTGGCTTGTGAGTGGAATCGAATCAACATTTGAAACCGGGGACTTTGGTCTAACCTGTAATACTGGACCATACAGAACCAACGGCCGGTCTTATGGATGACGTCGGCCCAGTGAGTTTAGGATACGATGTCACATGGACGCCTTGACCAGAGATCGCGTTACAATTAACACCGTGCGAGAGGATCGGCGTTACTATAAATGTTTTTCATTCTGTTGACAATAACTCGATGCAGATTGTTAATCGTAACGGTAGTATCTATTCACGGATTTACCTGTCCCACCGAGTGCCTGATGGTCATCGATTGAGTTTTAGTGACAGCAAGTCTCATCAAATGTGTAGCACCTTTTCTTAGTATCCATGCCGAATTCGATAATTTTGTGTATTGATTTGTCTCAGTCCCTATTTTTTTTCCAACTCATCAGATCACGATTCTAATATTCCTTCGTACGATTTCAAGTGCGCCTACCATTATGGACGTTGACCTTCACATCTTTCCCAGTTCTCTCATTATTGTTTAAAAAAAAAAAGAGCCACCAGAGAAAAAAGAAAACTTCTTGTTAAATAAAAAACAAAGCCAACCAAATCGACATTTTTTTCACGGTTATCAGATTTGATTATCTTGGTTTAATTATCTTGGTTTAATTATTCCCTTAGTTTGACTGTCACAATTTTAGAGTATTTTGTGATTTTCCTTTTCCAGAACTGTCTCTAGTTTTTCAACGATATCAATTCTAAGCATTGGTCGAATATAAGTGGTTTGCGCACATCACAGTCTACGTATGTTGACACCATGTCTTGTTTTCTTTTTTGTTCTTTTGGGTCCAGTTTGCTACATTCACTGACTACATGGTTGACTGTTTCATTTCTTGCTCCACAGAAGCGACATCTGTTCTTTTTTCTGGGTTTCCGCAATTCTCAACTTGACGTTATTTCTAGAATTATTATTAGTATTAGTATTAGTAGTAATTAAGAGAGAAGACGAAAGGCCTGAGAGTGTTCTAAAAATGAAATAATTTTGCTAAAACACTTATTAATTTGATTATCTTTTCTTCTTTTTCTTAACGTCTACGTATTTTTCTTCTTCTTCTTCCATTTCTTGGTGCCGTTAAAGTTCTTTGTTATTTTCTTTCTTATCGTTACTTTTGTTGCTGTTCGTTTTTACGCTGATGAATTTTGATTCGTTCATTTTTTTCTTCTTCTTTGTCTTATTTTCATCTTCGTTTTCTTCTTTTTAAACCGTGTTTTATTTTCTTTTTCGTTTTTCCTTTTCCTATTTTTTCTTTCTTTCTTTCTTTCTTTTTTAACGCTTTCTCTTTTAAATTTTCTTTCCCTTCACTCTCTTCTTTGTTTTTCGTTTTCTTTCTCATTTTTCATTGTCTTCTTTTTACTTAAATTGCTCATCTTTTTTTTTCTTTTATTTCTCCTTCTTCCTCGTTTTCTTTCTTCGTTGTCTTTGTCTTTTCCTGATTTCCCTCTTTATATTTGCTGATTAACGTAGACTAACGGCGCCCGCTTAAAAAAAAAAATCAATTTTTTGAGAAAATGACAAGAAACATTTTTTTTAATTGTTTTGCTTGTTGTTATTTCGGAGAATTGGGTTCAACAATTTTTTTATCGCTTCAGACTTTTGCTTTTTTTAACTCGCTCTTTTGCGTTTGTATGGGATAACGATATATATATATATATATATATATATATATATATATATATATATATATATATATATATATATATATATATATATATTGCCTGTTTTCTTGCAGATCAGCGCGGTTATTTATTTTTACTCCACGTTTGCTTTGAGTACATTATACAAAAAACAAAACACAACAATACCCACACACGCGTACACAATTACACGCACGCACAAAGACACATGCACACACGGAAAACACACAGACAAAACAAGTGCAAACACAAGGACAAACACACACTCTTAGACATACAAATATATATATATATATATGTATGTATGTATATATATATATATATATGTGTGTGTGTGTGTGTGTGTGTGTGTATGAATATATGTATGTATAAGTACCACTAAAAAAGCGATGCCTATGGTTTAAAATGAATTCTAAAAGTGAAAAATCATTCTTGAAGCTTTTATTTTGGTTTTAGCTAATATTCAAAGATTCAATTTAATATTTCTATAAGCAAATTACTTTGCTGTATTTCAAAACGAATTTAAATTCATTGAAATGACTTTTTCTGATTATCAATAACATCGATTAAATCGTCCACATTGACAAATCTGTCGACATAATTCACTTTATATAAAATTTAAAGTTTAATTAATATGAATATAAACAAATATTACTTATTTTTGTTTAAAATATCCTGCAAAAGCATTTTTAAAAACAGAGGTGGGTGTTTATCAACAGACTGAAGTTGGATAATTTATATAAGAGGAGAGAAAATTACATGACGATTTGTTTATATAATTTTTAACTGCCCAGTAATACTAAAAATGTAACATATTTTCAGCTTGCTAATATTAAGTAATTTTAAGTACTTCGACTTACTTACTTACGATGAACCATGTTGATGAAACATGTTAATGAAACATTGGAAAGCAATCAATAAAATATAAATTTATTTTACTTACTGCTCTTATTTTCTGATAATGTCGTGTATGGACTACCGTATTTACAAATATTGGCACGTTTATACACTCTTAAAATTATTTTTAAAATACTAGGTTTCGCTAAATTATAATTTTTTCCATTTCTGATTCGTAAATACAGTTTTTATTTAATAACAATATCACTTGACCACTACAAATTAATACAAATCTTTAAAAGTTATTAATTAAAATTATCCGAATTAAAATTTTGAAAATTATTATTTTTTCATTATTATCATTATTATTCATCGAAAAACTATTCTTTTCTTAAGACAATAGTTTCCATAATGTATTTTATTCATAAAAGCAAAGAGTTTTTCTATTAAATTAGTCTTAGCTTTATTGAATTTTTTATTTTATCTATTCAGATTTTTCTGAAGTTGGAAAATTAGACTTAAAATTATTGGGACACATAATGAGAACTTGGAGAATTTAAAACTCACAGGGCACACTAAAAGTAAAGAAGCAGAAAGAAGTATGGAATAGCCTTCTTCATGTGTTTGCATGAAAGGATGACAAAATAACAAAGAGTGATGACAAAGAGTTACTTAGAGCAACTAAATAATAGGAAGTCGCGGAGAACCATAATCGCAGACGTTTTGGAGACACATCTCACAAAGAAAAGGATTTGTTTTTTTTACTACGTCCACCAATTTCTAATCTTATTTTAGATTTATATTTGGCGGCCTTTTCCTGGAGTCCACCAATTGCGTTCATCCTCGTTTCAACAAGTGTCAACGCGTTACTTTTATTAATGACGAGCAGCCATAACTAGCTGGTCGATCAGAAAAAGCGTTCAATTAGAATGGAGCAAAAACAGCATCATGTTTACATGTAACAGAGTCTATCTTCTTCAATTCCTTTAAAGTACTTTCATTAAAAAACATTTTGAATTAATGCAGTTACTGATATAACATAAGTTGTCTGTATTTATTCAATCGAAGTTAGCCGAGAACATTAAGGAGTAAAAGCTATTTCTGACCACAATTATTTTTGAGTTTTTTAAATTCAATTTGTCAGTGTGCTACCAGTGATGTAAAAGAGGATACATTTATAAAGCAATTGTTCAGTTTGATGAAAATTGGTTGAAAGATCAACGAAAAATAAGAAACCAGTAAAAACCACGGGTTTTCACTATACCGGTGGACTCAATTATCAAGTTAAATGACTGTTAAGCAATCAGCTTATTGTTGGCTACAATTGAGTGAAGTTTGTTTTTTTGATTGCTTGAAAACTGAGGGAGATTTTAGTTTAAAATTTGTGCTGAAATCAATTTCTGTTGAAATCGATTTTTCATTTATCGCGGTGTTTTGCTAAACGCAGTGGCGTAGAAATAAAAATGAGGTATCGTTGAGCTCGTCATGATGTAAGTAACATACATACCAAGTTTGAACGAAATCAGAGAAAAAAACTTGAATTTATCGATTTTTGATCGGCTTTATCGATTATTGATTTTTTTTTAAATTATCGACTTTTTACATTAAGAACCTATCTCTTACATTGTACAATGTATGTACCAAGTTTGGTCAAAATCGTTTGGATGGCTCTCGAGTGAAAAGGCACCACACAGACAGACAGACATCCCCTGTTTTATATAGAGAGATTAATTTCCGAATAAAGACAAAACAATAGCAGAAACACGAAGAAAAGCAAGTCGATACTTTGCCATCAACGAAAATAATTAATATTGAACAATCTCCTCAGAGATAGAGAAGAGACAACAGAAATGTTCTACAGAAGGATACTGAGAATACCATAGACTGAACGCGTAGCCGTGATACGCGAGCCGAGCGAATGTCTGAAAGTTCGACATGTTTCCGAAAGATAAATTTCATCTGCACGGCTCACCGGCGTGAGTTACTGGTCCTCGTACGGGCGGCTATTCTTAGCGAGCGTGTGGTTGTCGTCGTCGCGGCCGTCGGACGCGCATGTTACGTGTAGCCGTGGTACATGTAATAATGAAGTTTTACATAAATCAGAAACAAAAAGGACTCTTCTCCTAAGAATAAGAAGCACACAATTGACACTTCTAGGGTACATTATGAGGAAAGGGTGCTTGGAAAATTTAACACTGACAGAACATATTGAAAAAAGCAAATGAAAGCAGCGAATAACATGCCTAACGAGCTTCTGTAAATGGTTGGCAGAACATGGTTTGGGAGAGATAGCAAAACGATAAACATTGTAAGAGCTGCAAGGGACAAGAAGTAGTGGAGAAACATGATCGTCCTGAAGAAGAAACGACAAGACATGTTATTTTAGTTGTTGATTTTATAATAATGTTTAGATTGTTATTAAAGGTTTGTTTATTTGCATCACTTCCGTGCTGAAAACGTAAGAAACATTGAGCAACTCATAAAGTCCCTTGAATACCAAATATGCCTCAAGAAGGTCGAAGAACGTAATCGATCGAAACGCTAACATAATCGATCTGACCGAATATTTGGATGAATAGAACTGAATACATTGAATTTCATACAGGCTATGGCGACGACTGATGACATTTGAATATTTTAAATCCAACTATTGACACAATTATCGTCACACGATTATTTTTTGACGAGAATTGATGTTTTTTTAATTCATTTTTTTGGGGGGACTGTCAAGTTTATTTCTAAAAATGAGTAATTTTGTTAATTGATTCAAGTGATCAATGCTAACTGTAGTTCAAATTACGTTATGAACTGCATTTTCTAATTTTGTCTGAACTGCAATTCTCAATTCAATATGGCTGAAATCGCTTTTTTTCAGTTCAATCAACTTACAACGACACTGTAACCAAATCATATTTCTCTGATTTCTCCTTGAATGCTATTTTCACTAACATATCTCCTTCTTCTTCTTCATCTTCTTCTGCTTCTTCTTCATCTTATTTGTGCCCTATCCGTTCAGGACGTTGGCGATCATGGCTCTCCATAATTTCCACTCCTTTGTAGCTTTTAATGATTTTTGTCTTTTTGTTTCCTCTCCTAAACCCTGTTCCGCTATTCATTTATTGAATCTCACAAAGTACGTTATGCATTGTTTTCCTCTGTCCTTCGAACTGTCCTTTGAGTATCAGATTTTCCAAGTCCTCTTTCCTCATTATGTGCCCTACAAATTTCAACTCTTTCTTCCTGACATTAAGTATAAGTGTCCTTTTTCTTTCTATTTCCTCGTTGCTCACATGTTTGGTCCATAGTATCCACAACATCCTTCTGTAGTACCATAATTCCGTTACTTCAAGTCTGTTCTTCATCTAGGAGTAAATTGTCCAACATTCATTGCCACACAGGAGGACTGATATTACGTAATCTTTGTTTCTTACGAAGGTGATATATCAGTGTAACATAAATCGATATATTGAAAACACAGAATATTTACACTAGTCAGTGAAGTAATTACCACACGTGATGGGCGATCATGGCTCTTGCTGACTAGACAGATGATTTTCCTGCAGGAGGTTACCGTTTCTTCCTGTGGTAGGCCGTATGCCAACCAGTGCGTCCTGATATTCAACCTATAGATCGTGGGAAAAAACAGATGAATTCTTTAAGTGTCTCAAGGGTATTTGTGCGTAGGTAAAGTCGATCAATTTTCTCAAAGCAAATAATGAAAATCAAATCAAGTATTTAAAATACTTATTTTCAACACAAGGTCCAATTATTTGCAATGCAAGGTCCAAATATTTGCAGCGCAAGGTCCAAGTATTTCCAAAGCAAGGTCCTAATATTTGCAGCGCAAGGTGCAAATATTTCCAAAGCAAGGTCTAATTATTTGCAATGCAATGTCCTAATATTTGCAGCGCAAGGTCCAACTATTTCCAATGCATGGTCAAATTATTTGAAATGCAAGCTCCAAATATTCCCAATGCAAAATCAAATTATTAGCAGCGCAATGTCCAAATATTTGCAACGCAAGGTGTAAACATTTGCAACGCAAGGTCCAGTTATTTGCAATGCAAGGATACAATTATTTGCCACGCAAGGTGTAAACATTTGCAACGCAAAGTTCAGTTATTTGCAATGCAAGGTACAATTATTTGCTACGCAAGGTCCAAATATTTGCAATGCAATGTCCAAATATTTGCAAAGCCTAGCTTTTCGGTTCGTTTCAATTTTTATCTGTGATCTTCAAAAACAGCATCCATTAAGTTTTCTTCTCTTTGTTTTTAATACCACGATTATTATTATTATTATCATTATTTTCTTCTCTCTTTTATTGCTTATTTTTTTTATTTTAGTTTAAACATCGCATTCTTAAAACCGGCATTAAGATGAAGGGCGAATATCATGTTCACTCTTGACATCCTATTAAGAGTAAAAAGCAAAAATGGCCTTGCGCCAGATTTCGCCACAACAAATAATAAATATACGTCATTGTTTAATGTCTAATTAACCGCAACATTCCCTTTTATTGGTTAGCGTAAATTTCGATTGTCTTCTTTGAAATTGACAGCCGCAATTAACTTGGCCTACTATCATTTTCTATCTATCTCGACAAAATCCAGAGACGGATATGCAATATGTTAGGTCCTGATCTGTCATCTCGTCTACAGTCACTTTCTCAGACATGATGCGGTTACCCTTTGTCTTTTCTATTACAAATATTTTCATGGCAACTGCTCTGACGATCTACTTTCACTGGTACCCCAATTACATGAATTGAAGCGTGCTACTAGGTTGGCATCTCGGTCCCACCCTTTCATTGTCGAAATAGTTAAATGTAACCGTCTCTTCTACTCCAACAGCTTCTTTTCTCGCACTTCCATGACAGTGGAACTCCCTTTCCTTTACTTGCTTCCCTGGTGGCTATAATCTTCAAATATTCAAATGTAATGTCTATCGACATCTTCTGATGCCTTGATCCTGATCCCTGTACTTCTCTATGTCCTTTCCTCAAACACACATTTTCACTCTTCCTCTCACTCTCTGTTAGCATTTACTTGAGGTGAAATTCTTTATATATATACACTTCGTGCCAAATTATTATCGAAATAACTTTTTTTCTAATATTTAAAAAACCGTCCAATCAATTCACACAAAATTTTCACACAATATTGGCAACACTGAGCTGCGCAATCACTGACATTTACTGATCTGCGCAATGTAAACAAACTGGCGCCATATTTGTTATCAGCACAGTGATTTGAGAGTGCCAAATTATTAGAAAGGTTTAGTAAAATTCCCAGAATTGAGCAAACAAAACGTTTATTAATGTTGAACGTGAATGTTTATGAACAAAAGAAGCTAATAAATAAGATAATCAAACAAATAATAACAGATACAAACAAACTCACAGTTATAAACAGATTAATAGGGAATGTGCTTTCCCTGCTTTGAAATTACTTGAAGAAGTCGACGATCCATAGAATTTGTTAATTGTAGGGTGTCATCTGCTGTAATACCGCGAGATATGTCAAGAATTGCTTCCCACAACTCAGCGTTGCTCCTGAATTGTCATCCGTTGGCGTACAGTCTTCGATTCATGATGCTCCAAAGGTTTTCGATTGGGTTCAAATCTGGAGAATTTGCTGGCTACTTCATTTTTCGAGGTCCATCGAAGCCTACCTGTTTCAAATATTTAGTAGTCTTGAGAGAAGCGAGTGAGGGAGCATTATCTTGCATAAAAACAATGGCCCTTCTGAAAGCAACTCTTTGCCTTTTCATCCAAGGTTCAAGATGCTCCTTCATAAACGCTATGTATGCATCAGTAGTCATTTTGACGCTATCTGATACTCTCCATGGGCCCACTAATGTGTTTCCAATAGTACCACCCCAGATCATTATGCCTCCATCGCCTTGTTGGCGTCTCAAACACTGATGGCGATTCTGTCCGTTCATTACCCAGCCTTTGCACCATCTATCTGGCCTATCAAGTGTTGCTCGAGTTTCGTTTGTGAACAAAACTTTAGAGAAGTCAATATTCATATTGTCCTTGGGCCATTTCAATCGATTTTGAATGATTTCTCGTCAAAGGAGACTTCGATACAGGTTTGACTGTTGTTGGTATTTCCCTCAGATACCGACACCGAGTACTTTTAGACACAGTAGGATGCCCAATACGACTGAAAAGCTCTTGACTGGTAAATCCAGGGTTCTTCGTGGCCTCTCGTTTAAGTCGTAACATGAGACTTGCCTTTATCTGCACTTTTGTGTCCAAAACTAGGGGACAAAATTTTAAAACCTAATATTTGTTAGAAATAACAACTGTGAAAAGCTGAAATTTTGACAACTGGTAGTCGTTATCATCCATAATAACATACTAAAATTTGAATCATTTGCAAAGGATAGAAAAAGAATTATAACAATTATTTATTTATTTTCAAATTTGGAATGTCCAAAAGTAAGGGACAAAATTAAGAAAAACAATGTAAACAGCAAAAAAACAATAAAAATACATGTACAATCAATATTTAGTAAATGAGCCCTTGCTCTCAATGACAGCTGCACATCTTCGACTACAAGAACGAATCAGTTCTTGACAATCCTCGATACTAATTTTAGACCATTCTTCTTGAAGCTTCACCCACAAATCCTCCGTGTTAGTGGGATTTCTTTTCATGACTTTCACTCCTAAGGTCTTCCAAAGATTTTCTATTGGATTTAAGTCAGGACTTTGCGGTGGCCAATCCATAATTTCCAAATCTTGCTCGCTAAGGTAACTCATTACCACCTTTGCCTTGTTTCTTTACATTGTTTTTTCCATTATTTCCAAATAAATTAAACTTGCTTTCATCACGGAAAAATACTTTTGCCCAATTTTCATATGTCCAAATTACATACCTGTTTGCAAACTCTAATCTCTTCTTCTTATTCTTCGAACTAACAAGTGGTTTCTTCCCTGGGGTTCGAATAAACAGCCCTATTTCTTGCAGTCGTCTACAAACAGTCTGTCTTGACACATTAACACATGAGGTACTATTCATAACCCTTTTAATTTCTGTGCAAGACTTAAAACGGTCCTTTAATGACATACGCTGCATTATTCGATCTTCTCTTGCCGGAGTTTTGCGGGGTCTGCCAGTTTTAAAAGCACTAACTATTTTGCTAGTATCATTGTAGGATTTAACAACCCTGCCTACAACACTCTTGGAACGTTTCACTTTCTCTGAAATCTCTCTAATCGTGTGTTTTTCCTTGTGTAGTTTCACAATAGCTTGTCTCACAGAGTAATCAAGTTTTTGGCGTTTCGCCATGGTGCCGGCTGATGCAACGTTTACAAATGACTAAGTAAGACTTATTCTTTAGAGGAAATCAAAAAATTTGAATATAGCATACTGTTTACATTGTTTTTCTCAATTTTGTCCCTTACTTTTGGACGATCCTATTTTGAAAATAAATAAATAATTGTTATAATTCTTTTTCTATCCTTTGCAAAGGAATCAAATTTTAGTATGTTATTATGGACTACCAGTTGTCAAAATTTCAGCTTTTCACAGTTGTTATTTCTAACAAATATTAGGTTTTAAAATGTTGTCCCTTAGTTTTGGACGCTACTGTATATATATATATATATAATCTCCTGTCACACTGTTTACTGTTTCTGAAGGGTTAGTTGTTTACATTCGGCGCGTTAAGAGAAATAACTTCAAATTTTATGGTTTTAGTTAATTATATTGTCACTAGTTATTAATTATGTTTATCTAGGCATCGCAACAGCTATGGTCACTAATAATCAATGTTTACGACAAGGATTTCCAATGTCCTACAATCTTCTACTTATTAGTTAATTGATTCCGTAAAAGCTACGAACATGAACAAAACAATTACTATTGTTTTTTTTTTCCTTATTTTAAGAATTTGATAATTTCTTTTCGTTGAATGTTCGGGTGTGAATGGATGTTTAACAAGCATAAACGTGATCCCGAGTATCATGTCTTTCTACAGAGTACGCACAAAGACTTTGACAAAATGTATTTAATATCAGTGTTTCTCCAAGTCCCATTTAAACTACATTGAGCGATCGGCTGTTTTGTGTTACAGTTACATTCCCAACGGACGAGCAATTAAACATTTTTGTAACTTTTGGCAAAATATCAGTCAGGCGATCATTTTTCGATACATGACTGACGAGGCAGATTTTTTTCCAGCAGTAGGTTGACATTCCTGATATATATATATATATATATATATATATATATATATATATATATATATATATTACCACCCTATTGAGTAATGAGTCCACTTATAGTTCCCTGCGTGTTCTGGTTTTCCAAAAACTAAAATTGCCGTTGAAGCAACAATGCCTCAGATGGTGTATTTTGCAGACGTAGCAGATATACTGAGATAAGTGTGTTAGGTCCCAAGTGAAATATTCTGAAGTGGAATAAAGTGTCATTGCCCTGGGCAGCCCATTTATACTCCTAATAAAAGTATGTATGCTTTCAGTCTGAATTTCGGTGATGAGGAGTAATCATTATTTGCATTATTAACAATAAAGAGATAACGACGTCTGGGCGGTTAGATTTGATTGTTCTGTCTGTATGTATTGTGAAGTTCCCTAAAATTATTACAAGTCCTATCTTCGTAACCGGGTCTGGGTGGTGTTCATAACAATTTCTTTCAGTTTCCTTTCCGTCAAAGTTGCAGATTTTCTAGTGCAGATATTGGCCCATTCTGTCATGTTGTATTTTATATTAAGTCCCCTCCTTACCAATAATAAACTAATCCAATAATATTGTCTCATATTATCTATAAAACTAAAACAACCAATAACATATCTCCAAACAAAATCAAGCGCCATGATGATGGTTGAGGAAAATCGAAAGCGCTCGACAGAAAGCTATGAACTGCGATCTTATTTTAAAAACCCGGACCCAAACATTAAGAAACTTAGAAGGAAGCAAGAAAAAAATCATCAAGCGGAAGAGTTCCGTAGCCTTTGATAACATATCCCTTAATATATATATATATATATATATATATATATATATATATATATATATATATATATACATATATATATATATATATATATATATATATACATATATATACATATATATATATATATATATATATATATATATATATATATATATATACTCGACTCTCCCGCCGAATTCGACGTATGAGGGTCAAGCAGATCAGTTCCTAGGAAACTGACAGCCCGCAACACATGCGATTTGATTATAGTGGTGAAGGTTTCGTACAGGACCATCCACACTTTTGAAGGACTGAATGCACACACACACACACACACATATATATATATATATATATATATATATATATATATATATATATATATATATATATATATTATAAATTAACTGATTTAAAAATATGATTTATATATATTTAAAATATATATATATTATACTGATTTAAAAATATATATATCATACTAATTTTAAAAAATGGTTGATATATATTTAAATATATATATATATATATATATATATATATATATATATATATATATATATGTAGATATATATTTATATATATTAACTGATTTAAAAATATGGTTCCTTAAATCAGTTAATTTCTAATATTTATACTCTGTAAATTTACATTGAGCACTGTTTTGTAAAAATAAAAATATCAATAATAACACCGGATTATATATCTTACTGTTCTTTCCTTATTACTATAATATATATATATATATATATATATATATATATATATATATAATGGACACAGAGATCAGTTCTGAATGGCGACAGTCTGTTTCATGTTTGAACGCTATTTCAGGTCATATGAATTGGATATTAGTAGCTCTTACTAAATTTATATATTATCATTAGGCATTATGGGTAGCAAGTTCAGTTATTTCCGGTTTGCTGTGTTAATTTAACATATAATGAATAAGCAGGAATGATTGCTTTAAATTTTTCTAACGGCTGTAATAATAATAGTGATGGACTTGAAAGCAGTTATTTTATAGGCTTATTGTATAGGTTATTTTTTTGTTTGGAGTTTCTCTCTTTTTGAAAACAGAGAAATACCAGACTTTGCAACAGGCTCTCATCGGTCAACTAAAAGATTAAGAGCTCGTTTGTACAAATATACACCACTCAAATTCCTTTACTCAACAAGAGAAGTGATGCGGATAGAGATAAAAAGACTCTGTGACAACTGAAACTACATATCGTTCTGCTTAAAGTCAATATGCATGTATTTCTTTTTCTTCGGTAAAATATTCGTTGTAGCCGGTGGGAATATAAATGTAGATATCGGTTATAATTATTCAGCGTAGCGGGGACACTGAAGATGTAAGCACGCTAAATTTTGTGTTTGAAATTTTAAAAATCACATTAATTTTTTTTTTTTTTCTGCTATTTTCTGGCGTGGATCCCAAACCCGAGTTGTGCAATCAGTTTGGCTCGAACTCAGTACGCAAGGGAATTAGCCAACGACACGAATTTGCTGAATATCGCACGAGGGCCGACGCATTAAATAGATTTTTACTAAGCTTAGCCTAGTATGGCACAAGGCCACAATATGAAAATGAAATTCAGACTTTCCAACAATAATTTTGTAGGGAGGAGAATTAGTCCTGGGGAAAGCGAACACTTCTTACCGTAATTCTAGTGGAATTGATGACAATGATGAAAAGAGTTGCGACATATATGAATAGATGTAATGCCCTTTGAGCTGCAACAAGGTTATGATTATTATTATTATTAGTAGTAGTAGTAGTAGTAGTAGTAGTAGTAGTAATGAATTTCTCTCTTATTAGTAGTATTAATATTATTTCCTGGTCATTAGAAAATAATATTTGTGCGACGCGGCCTAACTACATTATTATTATTATTATTATTATTATTATTATTATTATTATTATTATTATTATTTCCTTTGATTTCTGGTGTGTACTCATTTCTCCCAACCTGAGACCTAAGGTCAGAAATGGCATCATAATATTTTCTACTGAGCATTCTTCATATATATATATATATATATATATATATATATATATATATAAAAGAAAAAGAAACTAAAATTAAACACATTTTACATAGATAAAGTTCTTCGTAATGTGTGAGCTCGACTTGTGCGAACATTTTTTTGTATTTCTTTAAGGTGTGGCCTTCCAGAAATCCCTTCAATGAGTGTATCGGAACTGTTTCCAATCAATCCGAGGGCTCCAACTACAAGTGGGATTATTGGCGTCCCCATTTGCCACAATTTTAGATTTCTACTTCAAGATCCTTGTATTTTGATAGCTTTGTGAAGATCATATCAGTTTCTTACAATTTCCTTCACAAAACGACAGGAGAGTTACATGAGATTTATGCCAAACTATTTGATTAATCGCTCTTTCTAAGTACTCAACTCGCGGAAATTTTCAAGATGAGAAGAATCCCTTTTATGTTACTTACGTTCAGTTGCATTCATTTTGTCACGTTGATTACAAGTACAACCATCTTATACTTTTTTCATTTTTTTGCATTTTTAAATGTTCTATAATTTTTAATCATAAGTCGAATAAGGCAGAGATACTTTTGATATATCGTTAAACATCGCCAAGCACTATATCTTGTTTTTTTTTCTTTTATAAATCATGCTCTTCTCTAAATGTTACAACATATTGGAAGAGTTAATTAATTTATTCATTATTATTATTATTGATAGAGCAACACAGCAATAAATTGGTTTTTAAATAAACAAGCCCAATATATCCATGATGACATCCAATCTAATAAGGTATACCAGGCACATGTAGCACAGCCAAATATGACAAGATTTGATAAAATTGATACATAGCTTACAGGTGGGGCTCAGAACTGTCTTCCTGACATGAGTAAAGCCAGTCTACTCAGACGGTCTTCGAAAGATGGGAATACCAAACTACCTTGACTGCCATGTCCTTCAAAGTTGTAAAAAGCCGCCCTGTCAACACTCAGCCATGATGTCTCCATATTATTAGTATTATTATTATTATACATGGCTCAGCTCAGTGTTGGTTGGATCCAGTGACTTGATCCAAAGAGTTCTGAGTTCAATACCTGCCTACTGCAGTGGTAAACAAAAACTTGGAGAGTTGACTTAAATCTGTGTATATTTCTGAGATGAGGTATTGTAATTATTTACATTGTTCAGACTCATCCCAAGATTTCAACTATTGTACATTCTGGCCTTTAGATGATTGGAATTTTGTACTGAATCCTTTATTTCATTCACCGGGGTAGATTGTTCTAGTTCCATGTGTCATACTGGATGTCTCACTATCAGTTATCTCCCTTTTAAATCAACTCTCCAAGGTTTTGTTCACCTCTGCTATAACCATTTATTGAATTTGCAGTTCTTTGGGTGAAGTTACTGGATTTTTATTATTATTATTATTGTCTCTTCTTTCTCCCAGTTTTTCGCTTTCAATCGAAGAATTTCCATTAAGTCGTACGACTTCCATCAAGTCTTATGACCTCAAACCGATAGCACCCTCCAAGATTTTGTGTTCATTGTTCAAAAACAATTATTCGAAAACAATTATTCGAATTGTAAATTCTTTGATTGAAAATTAATCAAAATGATAATTATATTAAATGATAATTATTCGAAATGCAAAATTCTTTATTGCAATAAAAATGTCAAAATTAAAAGAGGAAATACACAAATGATAATTATTCGAAATACAAATATCGTTAATAAAACAATTTAGTAAGAAAAAAATCCATATAACCTAAAGTTATATGATAATGCAGGGAAATAGTCAACTACTGAAGAATACTCCTTAATAGGTACCTCCACGAGATCGCTAAAAACAGAGCATAGTATGATGAAAAAGACGCCAAACTTGACGAAAACAAAACTTTATCGGCTAAATGTTTATGTTATTATTAAGAGGAAAGATTAATGTTTATTTTAATTTTTTTTTTAATTTTTCCTTCTTTTTAGAACAATCTGAATTTTCATTTAAAAATCCTTGTTTCTCTTTGTATCATCGGAACTAGTAAAGTAACAAACAATTTTCAGCACGTTTTTTTTTTTGTTTTTTTGTATGACACACATTAATTTGGAAAATCTTGCAATAATAAAAAAAATAATTGTCGGATGTTAATGAAACTTTCAGAAACTACTCACAGATGATCGAAATTATAATAATATGTTTTTTTTATTAAAGTCATGGCAGAATTTTTTTTATATTTATTACCACCCCCATAACTAATTTTATGAAAACTCTAGAAATTCGATTGAGTCCACTTTATTGATTACAATAGTTAAAAACACAAGTTTTTTTTAATTGGACCACTCCCCTGCCTGAAAATCAGCTCTGAATTGTAACATACAAAACTCAATAAAACAAAGATATTATTTAATTTCAAATGCTTTTATTTGCTTTTAGTTGTTTTTATATGGACAATATTTTCTGAAAGCAAAAAAAACTTTCGATGAAAAACGAATTTTTAATACAATTATTTATTATTTCTTTAATTGTAATAGATTTTTACATTTACGTTGTTAAAATATTATAAAATTAGTTAAAAGCTGCATCCGTTTTCGCAGGTGTCCTTATGAGATAGATCTTTTTTTAGCACGTTGTAAATTGTATCATTTTGACTAATCAGAAGACCCGCAGTAATTAAGAAATGTACTTTTGTGTTTATAATCGGGCTGTAATTATAAAGTACGGAAGACCAAGTTGCGCTATTTCTGTTAAGCATTGTTCTCCGCTGTTAAGGGCTTTACTTTTGGGAAACACGTGTGGAGAAGTTAATTTGATTTTTCAATTTCAACTGAGGAGTACCTGTATCATCTTATGAAATTTATATGAACTTATTTTTATATTAATCTCAGTTATGGCATTTTTCCATAAATGAAATATCAAAATTAATAATAAAATAATGGAAATACAAATAACAAAGTAAAATGTAGTAAATGTACATAATATTATAGTATTTTAAGTACCCATCTGATAAAATTTCATAAGAAAGATACCTATAAATTAATTAGATGCCTTTCTTATAAAATTTAATCTCACTCTTAACAGTCTTATTTTAATTTCTTTATAATATATTTTCCATAAAGTATCGTAAACGTAAAGATGAAAGCTAAGTACAAAAAAAAATAGAGCGCTGAAAGTTTTCCTTAAAAATAACGAGGTAAATAATTTGTTCACTTAAATGTAAATAATTTCCCTTTTCTCCATCCATAGAACAAATTATCCTCACGGAATCTGTCAATATGTCATTCATCACCTGTCAAGTGACAGGAAAGTTTATGACCTGTTTTGTTTTATTTTCAAATTACATCTTTTCGGTGCAGAAGCTAAGTTAAGCTTGGTTTAAAATATTTTAAATAAACATTATAATTTCTGATTTTCTTAAAATAAGTTTTAAAAAACTGATAACTGATATTTAAAAGAATTTAAAACTGAGATTTTCATTTTTTTTATATGTAAAAAATGGTTACCATCTGTCAATTTTGTTGACTCAAAAAAAAAACAAGATTTTAACGAAAATTTCGGAGGTGCTAGGAACGATTAAAAAATGTAAAAAAAATACCTTCAAAATACATTGATCTTTCCTCTTAATAATAACATAAACATTTAGACGATAAAATTTTGTTTTCGTCAAGTTTGGCGTCTTTTTCATCATTCTATGCTCTTTTTTAGCGATAAAGGATGCCACGATTTTTAAAAGTTTTTTTTACCTACGGCGCTCTTGATATTTTGGCAACCTGCTCTTACTTTTACAATACGAATTTCTTGCAAGTCCTGTTCTCTTTCCTCCTTTTGTGCCATAGAAACATCAACTGCCTCTTCTTGATAGTAATAGTTTTCATTTTGTTTCCATTTTCTCTAAAATTTCGTCGTTACTTACATGTTTGGTCCACGGTATCTTCAGCGATGGGATATTAGACTTTAATCCGATTTACTTCAAGTATCACTTTAGGTTCAGCTGTTTAGATACCACGACCCCAATGATAAGTACGATACTAGTGGCCTAATCTTTCCACTTTCTAGTAACCTCAATCTGAAGGTCACGGTACTTTTTAAGCTTTTCCATTTTTTTGACCTTCATATTATGGTCACCAGAAACAGCCACATCGATGAGGAGGCATTTTCTTTTCTTTATTTCTTTTTTTGTTTTTTCTTCAACGACTGTAATGTCTGGTCTGTTTACCTCAAATATGCGGTCTATTTGGAAGTTGAAATCCTATAAAATCTCTAATTTTCAATCACCTTGTCTGGTTTGTGTCGGAAACATTTCTGTTCGACTTCAAGTCGATAACTGCTACTCAGGCACCAGTTCAGATGGGGAGGGTCATTTTGCACCAGCGCTGATGTCGGTGACATTTTCCACCCAGCAGAACTTTTCCGAATCCCCTTGTTGGTAGAACTTCTTCCAGACTGAATTCAATGTTTGGTATTTGGGCAAAGCTGCCAAAGGGGCATTTTTGTTCGCCTTTCCTCATTCAATACCGCGAATCTTTTGTTTTAAGGACATTGCTGTGCCCTCCTCAAACTGTTCAGCAAAGCGGCCATTTTCTCTCTTTTGCTTTTAACTTCTCCTTCAGTATCCACTTCTTATATTCTTTTTTCTACTCATTGCTACCAGTACAACAACCTATATTCATGCACTATGCACATCTTCAATGCCAATAAGTACTCAACTTACTTCTTTTCCTCGAATGTATAATCTTATCGCATTTGACTTTTGATGCAGAATAATATTCTGCCCAAAGATTGTAACTCTTCCTTTGTCCACCCAACCATTTCTTACCACAAATCCTGTCCATCGGTTGTTATAAGATTAAGGACATTCGATTATTATTATTATTATTATTATTATTATTATTATTATTATTATTATTATTGTTATTATTATTATTATTATTATTATTATTATTATTATCTGTCTATATTTCTGAGATGAGGTATTATGTACACTATTTAATTATTCGGAGTATTGTCCTCATCTTTGTCGCCATATTTATAACAATGTTTCGCCCCTACAGTATCTGTCTATATTTCTGAGATGAGGTATTATGTACACTATTTACATTATTCGGCCTATTGTCCTCATCTTTGTCGGTATATTTATTACAACGTTTCGGCCTTTCAGTATCTGTCTATAAATTTTGAGATGAGGTATTATGTACACTATTTACATTATTCAGACTATTGTCCTCATCTTTGTCGCCATATTTATTACAACTTTTCGGTCTCTCAGTATCTGTCTATATTTCTGAGATGAGGTATTATGTACACTATTTACATTATTCGGGCTATTGCCCTCATTTTTGTGGCCATATTTATTACAACGTTTCGGCCGTTGTACGCTCCGGCTTTCTTTAGTTGGTTCAAATGTCGAACTGAACCCTTTATTTAGCCCGCTGGGGTAGACTGTTCTAGTTTCATGTGCCATGTCTAATGGATGTCAGTTATCTCCTGTTAATTCCTCTCTCCAAGTTCTCCACTGCCTTAACCACACTCACACTCTTTGGGTCCTGTCACTGGATCCGTAAGGACACATGGCACAGTGGATAAAGGCGTTGGTTAGATCCAGTGACAGAAGCCAAAGAGTTTGAGTTCAATACCCGGTTAAGGGAGTAGAGAACTTGAAGAGGGGAAATTAATAGAAGATAAATGATAATTGATATCCATTAAACATGGCATGAGGAACTAGAACAGTCTACCCCAGTGAGAGAAATAAAGAGTTCAGTTCGACATTCCAACCTCCTGAAGAAGGCCGGAGCGTACAACGGCCGAAACGTAATAAATATGGCGACAAAGATGAGGACAATAGTCCGAATGATGTAAATATTGTATTATTATTATTATTATTATTATTATAACATCCTTTGATTTCTGTGATATACACAATTCCTTCCGGGTCCCAATCAGAGACCTCAGATCAGAATTGACATCATATTTTCCACTAAACACTTTTATATAAAAAAAAGTCTAAGATCGCACACATATTACATAGATAATGCTCTTCGTAATGTGTGAGCTGTACCTGTGAGTTTTTTGGCGATTTTTTTTTTTTTTTTTTTTTTTTTGTATTTCTCATGGGCCAACTTTTTGAGATTTCGATTTCAAGATCCTTGTAGTTTGATAGCTTTTTTGAAGATCTTCAAGGATACATTGAAGTCTGCAGGGACTGCCTTGTCAATAACGGGGTACAATTTGTCTTTGCGAGTCTCTAATCACGATGTCTGGGCGATTACATTTGATTGTTCTATCTGTGTGTAATGTAAAGTCCCATAAAATTTTAACACATCCTACCTCCGTAACCGGGTCTGGGTGGGGTTCATACCAATTTCTTTCGGTTTCCTTTCCGCAAAAGTTGCAGATTTTTCAGTGCAGCTATTAGCCCACTCAGTCGTGCCGTGTTTTATATTCAGTGGATGCCAATACTGCGCAATTATTATTATTATTATTATTATTATTATTATTATATCCTCTACTGCATGACTTATTTTACAGCAGCAACAGAATCAGTAGTGTTATTAATATTGTGATACTAATATAAACTAGTTAGAAATTAGTGACTAATATTATTAGTTGTGAGAGTATAAGTTACCACAGTACTTGTTGCAACGATGTTCGTCATTAAAAAAAAACCTTGAGAAACGAACGATATTACTGTTAGCTGAGGTTTTAATAGAAGGCACATGTTAGAATAGAAGTGTGTGTGTGCGTTCGCACTCTCACGTATATGTATGCGCCTTTTTGAATCGACCTGTGTGTGTGTGTGCGTGTGTGTGAACTGATGGCATCTGTTCTTGCTTGCTGCGTAGTAATACACTAACCTACTTGCCTACCTGGCAGCGATGCAGACATCTATTACTGGCGTACAATGCTCTTCTCCATTGGTTGCCTGGCTGGTTTGCCAATAGTGCAAAGTTTGAAAAGCCATACCTTTCGATGGTAAAGTTCTCTCTTTCTTTTTTGTCTTGATTGTGCATTAAAAAAGGTAAATGATTAGCTGTAAGGTTCCTGGGTAAGATTCTTGCTTTATATCTTTCTGTTCTTGGCACAAATCTTTATTATTCTTTAGGTTAATCTGAAAATCCATGTTCATAATTGCCATTTAAGAAACAACCTTTATACCGTTTTCGGCCATTCAAGTAGATCTAATACTTGCTAATGTTCAGATAAGTTCAATGAGGAAGTTAAATAGGTTTAGGGAGATTATGTTGCGTCAGATGACTTCTTTAGATTAATCTGAATAACCATGCTGATAATTTTCTTTCAGAAAACAACCTTTATGCCGTTATCAGTTATTCAAGTAGTTCTAATACATACTACTGTTCAAATAAGTTCAATGAAGAGGTTAAATAGGGTTAGGAAGATTATGTTGCGTCAAATGATATCGAAATAAAAGGTGAGTTGCCACTTGATTATTCCTGATATTTAAACTAATCAAGGTACAAGTTAAAAGAAAATTCGTAGGTAAAATCATTCTGTTGAAGAGAATATCATATTTCAATTCTTATTAGGTACGGGCCTGGGATCAAACTCAGATTCCTGCAACAAGTGGAAAATCGCCCATTGTTTCAACCAAAAAAAAATTTACTTTTCTATTTCTTCTTAGACAAAGTTAGGAATTTTGTCCTCCACCATACTTTAAAGCGAGTTATTACAAGTCTGCCATCGCCATTCTTAGCTAATTTGCTTCATCTAGAAACTCTCTTGCCTGAAGAGGGAAAAAAAGAACACCGGTGCACCATTTTATTATTGAAAAAAATTCTATCGCCTTCCGCTGTAAAAAAGGAACTGTTTCTGAAATATGCAGCTGCAGTCTTTGTAGCCCCCTCTTCTCCCTGTGGGTCATTTAAGTCATTTAAGCGAACTTGTCTCGGTGCCCTGGCAAAACCTGCTTTGGTATGATACTTATGACTCAAAGAGGAGTTACTATATACATCTATTCACCTTTGTTTAACGCAAAACAGTATTAATCGAGAAGCAGCACTGAAAAGTTTTTGAGTCGACCCCAAATTTAACCAAATGATCCCGAGCATCATACCATTAGATTGTTTTTTTTTCTTTGGTGAGGAGCTTTTTGAATTTTCCTATACTTGTATTTTGATTGTTCATTCTAGCTTTTGTAACAACGTTTTCCCCTTGTGAAGGATTGTTAATTAATTTGAACCTTTTAAAACCATTTATTTTACATTCAACATCATCACTTGATAAGACACCGAGGGTGTTGAAACAAAATAGCTATTTTTGTAGTGATTTTATAACATATTTATGTTATAAATTTTTTTAAAAAATAAATAATTATATCTGCCCTACTTTGTATTGAGCACTCTTTTAAGAATAGTAATTGTTGGTTATTGGAATTCATTCCATATACACCAATCATATACTTGTATATATATATATATATATATATATATATATGATGGACTCTCCCGTTGTTTTCGACGTGTGAGTATCCTTCAGTTCAATTTTTACGTTTATGTTTTGTATAAGACAACAATCCTACACAGGATTTGCAAACAAGTCCACATGAGGGACATGATGAAGGGTTGCCCATCATATGGGCTGATATATTAGCTTGATATTTAGTGTTAATTCTTAATTTTCTCAAATGGTTGCGACGATTCTTTTTAAAGTTAGTTATACTTCAGTAGCAGGTGTTTTTCCAGTTTGCTTGGTTTTCAACAGCAAGTTCGAACTCCTCTATAGAGTTTCTTGCAGCAATTAAATTGTATTTAAGTTTGTCCTTGAAGCGTAACCAAGGATGGCCTACATTACGGTTACCATGAAAAAGTTGGGTATCCATCAGGATTTACAGCATCCAATCATCACTCATTCTGATGACATGACCAGACCATCTGAACTGTGATTGCATCAGAAAGGATTTGCTACCACCGATGCCACATTTAATGAAAAGATTAGGGTTAGAGATTTTGTCCTGCTGTGTATAGTCGCCTTGGTTGATGGACAACTTCATTTTCTTTATGATTATAATTAATCCGAATGCGTTGTAGGCGATTGACGAGTGCTTGATCTTCTTCGATTGAGGTGGCCATGATCGCAGCGTCATCAGTAAAAAAAATCACGAATAATACTTGATCGCGTCAGCGATTTTGATTTAAAACGTTGATATTTAAAGAGGCCGCCAATTGTGCGGAAATCAAATTTCCCAACCATGTCAAAATCACTGTATGACTGAAAAGAAGAGAACGAAAGTTACAGGAGCCATGACACAACCTTCATTTGTTTCATTTGTTACATCAAAGGTTTCTGAAAACTCTCCATTAGATAGAACAGATGCTTTCATTCCTTCGTGAAACAAGATGATGACATTTAGCATACTTTCAGATATGCCAAGCTTTTTGAGTATTTTCCAGAGAGAACCTCTTTTTACAGTGTCAAACGCTTTGGTCAGATCGATAAAGACGGTATAGAGTTTATCGTTCTTCTCATGAACTTTCTCGGCAACCTGACAAAGTGAAAAATTAGATCAATAATTCCACGACCTGAACGAAAGCCACACTGAGATTCGGGATAGATGTCATCAATGAGATATTTGATTGTTCTGTTGAGAATAACACAAGAGAGAATTTTGCCAGTGATACTTAGAAGTGCAATGCCATGGGAATTATCACATACAACCTTTTTGTCTTTCTTCTTGAACAAATGTTTCATGCAAGCATCTTTTTAGTCCTGTGAAACTGAACCAACCTTCCATATAACTTTAAAAAGCTCGGGTGGGGATAGCATCTTTTCCAGGGTTTTGATCGAGGACAATTGCTTGATAGAATCCTGGGTTTCCTTTAGGCGTGGCTCAAGAGACAACTGGAAAATTTCTGTACGCTAATGAACCGAAGTAATGACGTTGTCATCAATGGCAGAGGTGAAATTAAGGGCACTTTCAAAGTGTTCTTTCCATCGTGATATAATTTCCTTGTCTGTATGGAGTGTGTTACCGTCAGATGACAGAACAGGTGAAATTTCCTTGTGGGCCGTAAATCTTTTATGGCCTTCATAGATTGCTTTGAGATCTTTTCTGTCAGCTGCCGCCTGGAGTTCCACAGCCTTAGTAAACCACTACTGAAAGCAGTTTACACTTCCCGCTTACACTGTTTATATTTGCGCTTTTTAATGGACAATTTTTGTTGATTAAGAATATTTTGTGCGAATCGTGAATCTTCTCAATAAGATGTTGAACATAAGCATCATTTACACCGAATCAGTCCCGATGCTTTCTTATGGGAAGTCCTAGAACTTCAAGGAAGCTGGAATGAATGGAATCTCTGAGAGATTTCCAAGAGTATTCAATGTCAAAACTGAATCCAGCTTAGAATCCTGTATATGAAAGAGTTCTTCTTAAAATCAGAATTCCGGAGTGAGATGTTGATTTGTTTAGGAACCGTAGTGCTAGCGAGAGGTTTCTTGCGTACGAATCAAAAGTATGCTTTGCTGCGTAAGTAGAGCATGGTCTGAAAGATAGCAAGTGTTGTGGAAAGAGTGAGTGATTTTGAAGTCTTTCGAGTCACGTTTCTTAGCGATAATGTAATCAATCATATGCCAATCTTTAGATCTGGGATGCATTCAAATCGTTTTGTCAAGATTGGACTGCTGATAACGTGTATTAGCGATGCTGAGTTCGAATTCTTGGCAGAGAGAAAGAAGTCGTAGCATTCATACTTCCGACCCCAGGCCTTGTCTGATGGTCAACACCAACCCGTGCATTAGAGCCTCCCATAATAACAAGTTTGTCTCTATGTGGAACTTTGGAAATGACTGTACGTAGTTGATCTTAAAAGACATTAGTTTCCAACACAGGGTTGGGACATAACAGCTCACAAGAGTGGCAGAAGAATTGTTGTCGAGTTCTAAGACTAGAGTCATAATTCGATCATTTATGCCTTTCGGAAGTGATGACATGGATTTAGCCATGTCTGATTTTATGGCAAAGCCTACACCTGATAGTCGGGGATCATCTTCACTTTTGCCAATCCAGAAAAAAAAGTATATCTGGTATTGAATTCCTCAAGTTGAGAGGTGCCTGCAAAACAAGTATCACTGAGAGCGGCAATGTCAATATTATGCTTGCTTGCATCAGCAATGAGGGCTGTTTTCTGTTCTGGAGAAGAATCATTGCCTTGGAGGGTTCTTATATTCCAAGACCCGAGATTAACACGTTTACGAGTTTTATTTCTACTAAATCGATTATTGCGAGTGCGTTATAGGATAACTAGACAACTGAATCGAGCTGCCAATTTGATTAAGAGCAAGCAATGTTTAGGTCACCTTTTCTAGCCCCCTCCCCGGATTAGAGAAAGCAGTGTTATGTCTCAATAGACCTGCTTTGTCACCATCTGAGGACATGAACAGCACAATTGTTCAGGATTTTGTGCAAGAACGGCCATGACCCAATGGTCGCCACTGTGGAAGTGCCAGCTAGAGACTTCGAGTACTATCCTGTATCTGTCCCCGTCGCCTTAACTCTCTCGCCAGTGGACTTTTTCCTCAAGTGGAATATCAAAGAAAGAACACAGAACTGAACTGCAGACTATCCACACAAAAGATTTATTTAGAGTGGTAAAGGCTTGTGTAGAACCAGCCACACTTATCGGAAAGAAGTTAGTGCAAATATATGCCACGAACACAATGAACAACACCCACTCAGGTTTTATTATTTTTATAGCTCTCCAGTACTACGAATGCACAGAAGAGTCCAGCGCCTTACAATGGTAATTTCACGTGATTTAACCCACCTGCTGAAGCAGTTTACAGGGTTTGGTGCATAGAGATTTATGGGGGGCATGAAGACCAAGGTTGCCCGTCCACATTAATAATAAGTTGTAGCAGCCGAGCAACATAAGGGACTACTTCTACCCACTTCACACATAAAACATGTATATATATTTTTCATTGGATCTCGAAGTAAACAGATCGTCATTAATGTGCAAATATATTGCTATACTTTTAAAATAATAATAA
The DNA here is from genome assembly GCA_963932145.1 of Acanthosepion lycidas. Classification (NCBI taxonomy): domain Eukaryota; kingdom Metazoa; phylum Mollusca; class Cephalopoda; order Sepiida; family Sepiidae; genus Acanthosepion; species Acanthosepion lycidas. The sequence goes on from OZ010588.1 coordinate 9,478,171, forward strand.
TAATAAAAGTTTAAAATTGTTATCAAATATATGAGAATATTTTATTATTATTATTATTATTATTATTATTATTATTATTATAAACGAAAAAAAAAAGTTATAACTGGGAACGCTTTTCAACAAAATTGAAAGTACGTTGCATTAAAATTAATAAATGAGAAAATATAAAGGAATAGAATTCTTAGCAAATGTTACAGAAAGAATCTTTGAATATAAATAAAAATAGATAAAGAAAATTGCGTTGTGCATGTAACTCCGAATCGTGCTATCGGTGAGGGAAAATAATATAAAAAAATGGAAAATGGAAAAATGGATACATGGGTAATATATATATATATATATATATAAAGAAATATAGTCTTAAGATGTGCTATATTTATGGAATAAAGTGCTCAATATCAGAGATAGAGCGTGTGTAAATATAAAAGTGAGCATAGAAGTCAACACTTAGAGGCGACAGTCTGTTTCATGCTATATGCAATCGTCAAGCCACGTGTGATACTTAGAAGTATATATATATATATATATATATATATGTTACACACACACACACATATATACGCACATGCAGGGTGCGATGGGTAAATTGTCACCATTTTATATTTTTAATATCATGCCCGTTATTTTTCTTATTTTATTTTGTCGACTACACAAAATATAATTAAAATAAAGAAATCGGTGATAATGAGTCGCAAGTGAAAGATAAACAAAATAAACATTACAAAAATGCTTTCCTCTAATTTCAAAAATTACAACGACTTTCGTAAAAACAACAACAGCTAAATAAATGTTACGCAACATTAACAACAGAGAAATAAATGTGTCTGTGTACAGACACACACACACTCATATATATTTATATATATATATATATATATATATATATATATATATATATATATATATATATTAGCAGCATGGCCCAGCGTTGCCGGTGCTTGATTCAAAAATCGTACGACTCATACAGCAATCGCTATCACCTGACTTAAAATATTTTTGCCCTTCCTTGCCTTTAAAGGAGTGCCCTTTGCTGTGCTGATGTTGCTACATGCCTTACTTCTTGCCTATCTCACACTGCGAATGTTTTCTAAGCTCTAAACTAAACATTAAATCTGAACTAAACAAAATGAACACAAAACGATCAGCTTTAAAAAAGGATTCGTAACTGGAAAAACCGAATGAAAAAAGAATGTTAACAACAAATACTTTTTCACACCCAACCCAGTTCTGCGGAATCAGAATCAACGTTTAGTTTAAGCAAGCGAATGAGCCAATTGGAGCAAAGTGCCATGCAGATTTAAATTTTTCTCACTTGTGACGAATGCAGCTATCGATTTTTTTTTTTTTTTTGGCATGCTAGCATGCTAGTTAGCATTCGTGTCAGTCAGCTGTTGGCTCTCACGCTGACGAATAGAATCTTCCTGCCTATTCGTGGCAGCCAACTATAGGCTCTCACTCTGGCCAGTAGAGAATGGCCGCAAACTGCATGAAAACTGTCGTAGAAGCATGAAAAAATCGATTATTTCCACTATCGATGGGAGTTGGGAAATGCAAAGTCGGTCTTGGCCTTTTTGCTAACTTGGAGCATGTGCATGTAAATTTTGGTACAAATCCGTGGAAAATTGCTGCCGTGCATTCGTTACACACACATCCTGCCTTTTATATATATATATATATATATATATATATATATATATATATATATATATATACAAAAACACATTTTCTATCTGCATATGTACGTATATATATATATATATATATATAACGCAAACGCACACACATACACATATGTATATACAAAAAACACATTTTCTATCTACATATATACGTGTATATATACATATATATGACACACAAGAACACACACACACACACACATATATATATATATATATATATATATATATATATATATATATATATATATATATATATACCAAATATCTCTGTAGATTTTATTAAAGTTTGAAAGTGAATTGTATTTTAAAAAACACTGACTTTAGAACCATTCAGATTATGTATACATTTTGGGTACACTGTATATATATATATATATATATATATATATATATATATATATATATATATATATGAATAAAAAGACAAAAAGAAAAATTATTTTTGACGACGCGTTTCGTCGTCTGAGAAACTTTATCAAGGCAAATGTAAGGATTTGTTTTGTTGCATGTGTTTATATACAATACCAAGTATGCCATTGGTTTATCAAGTTTTTTTTTTTTTTAATTAGCTAACGTTCATGAATGTTCATCAGATTGTTGAAAAGTCAGTCAAAACATATGGAGGAACGAAAGTCCCATAAATCTGGTAAGCAAATAACATTCAGGAAAATTGTGATCACATTGTTATGCTTTGAGATGGACGTATGTGCTTTACAATCTTCAAAAAAATAATGAAATAATGAATTTAACCGTTTTCTTTTGATTTTTCAACAATTCAACATTTTTGCGTTTGTGTATGTTGGCATGGGAACTTAGGAATTCCTCCGGGAAAGGTGGAATTGGAAAGAAACTGGGTCGTACATCGGCACTGTCGAGAATTTTCCTTCTGAGTAAATTACATTCACTTTTGATAAGCGTGGCATGTTTTAAATCAAAATTATAATTGAATTTATTTCTGTCCAGGACCAGTGCATTTGATAAATTATTATGCATAAGGTCCCTTTTATGTTCATACATACCTTTTTTAAAGAGGACAAAATGCGTCGGCTAAGAATAATTTTTCTTCTTGGCTTTTTAATTCAGTTTGTGCCTTTACAGATACACTCGTTTTGAAAATATGTTACACAAAACACAGATAAACACACATCTATATATATATATATATATGTGTGTGTGTGTGTGTGTGTGTGTGTCTATGTGTGTATCCAAATGTAAAAAAACGAAGAATAAAATTACAACATTCAAAACATTAATTTAAAATAGGGATCAATACACGAGTAAAGCAATAAATATTTATTATAAACTGTTACATTAGAATATGTAAGTAACCACTACAAAGTTGTACATTTTGTTTCGAAGTTTAAATAAAATTTCTCTTCTTCAAGTAGTTTACAATGATATTAATCATTACCATCATTGTTAATTACCTGTATATATTGTGTATATGTGTATTCTATATATATATATATATATGTGTGTGTGTGTGTGTGTGTGTGTGTGTGTGTGTGTAATATCGCACGTTGTGTGCTGGTGTTAATAAAACAGTGCTTGATGCAATATAACAGAGCTATCTTCAGGTGGTGAAGTAAGACTGGTCTTCAACACCTGAAGATTGCGTTTTGCATGTAAAATAATGTAAAAAAAAATTAAATTGGAAACATATATATATATATATATATATATATATATATTATAATTATTTTTTTAAAAATAAGATTCCTTCGCTACATAAGAGTTCTCATGTTTCAAAAACGAGAGTCAAAAATCTCAATTATTAAAATTAAATTGAGTTAAAGTATCAAGATTCCTAAATTTTCGCTTGAGGATGAAACAGGTCTTGATACTTTTACTCAATTTATGCAGCGAAGGAATCATATTTTTTTTAAAAAAATAATTATAATTTAAGCTCTACTTCTGTATGGAGCACTGTTTCTAAAAATAAAAACAAAAATGCTAAAGTACTCCGGATTATTTGCCTCACGTGTTCTTTCCTATTTTTCTACACACACACACACACACATATATATATATATATATATATATATATATATATATATATATATATATATACTCACATACAGGGTGCGATGGATAAATTGTCACCATTTTATATTTTTAATTTCAGGCGTATTATTTTTTTTTTTAATTTTATTTTGTCGATTACACAGTCTGTCAGAAAAAAGCATCATGACGCAATTCACTCCACCAGAAATTTGGAAACTGCATATTGTACTGCTTCGCATTTGTGCCAGAAGCTTCAATACGAACATTTTGAAGTGTTTGGATGTCAATCTGAGGATATTGCAAAGAATCCGGAAAGAGTTGGATGATATATTCAGTCAATATCATGGAGTTTGCAGTGATCACTAGTGATGGTGACGTTATGCCTCCATTCATCTTCCCTCGGGCCAAAGACAACACGGATGCCTACATCAAATGCCTTGAGGAGGTTGTGCTGCCCTGGGTCAAAAGGTTGGTAGTTGGAAGATCCTATATTTGGCAAAAGGACTCTGCACAATATCATACAAGTAAGAGAACCCTGTCCTGACTGTCAGACAATTTCTGTAACCACGTCTCCCCTTACATCTGGTCACCTAATTCCCCAGACTGCAAATCCATTAATTATTATATGTGGGGCACAGTTGAGCGAGAGACCAACAAAACTCCTTGTAACACCAAACATGAAATGAAAGCAAGGATTATGGTAGCATTCACCAAATTAATGAAGGAGACCGTCGAGAAGAGTTGCAGAAGATTCCGAAGTCGTTTGGAGGCCGTGGTTGAAGCCAATGGCAATTTTATTGAATAAATTTATTCTTTTGTATTTCAAGATATTTTTGAGTAATTTTAGTAAATATATCTGTTAAAATGAGATGTCAGTGTTATTTTCATTTTCGCGTAATTTAAACGATAATTTATCCATCGCATACATAGGTACGTGATTTTATTTATTAAGTATAGAGACGTGGTATTTATAAACTTTAGAAGTGTTGCATTAAATATTGAAAATTGAGATTTGCCTTCATTTATTGACTATAGTGGCGTGCTTTTATTAATTGTTGTATTTCTATCAATATCAGAGTGGATTTATTTATTAAATACTGTATCTACGTCATCAAAATATGACGACAATTAGTAGAAAGTTTTAATATTGAGATGCAATGAAACAAAGGTTTTGAAGCAATGTATTGACATTCAATAAAACAAATCCATGATTCACAACTAAAACAAAGGCCAATGAACTGTTTCATTAATCAGTTCCCTTTCGACATTTCTTACAAATTATTTTTCTTATATTGTATTTGTTACATAACGAACATAACAAGTACGTATATTTCCTTACATTACACGAGGAAGCTTCAACTTAAACAAAAACGACTGAAAAACTGTTTAGTCAATTAATTCCCTTAACTTGACATTTCTTGAAACGCTTTCCTTTCGAAAAAGTTTGATTTTTATTCTTTGTTCTTCCGAGCACTAAGTTCATGACCAAACACTGGAATTGGTAAACATCAACATAAATAAATGGTTGCTTTTGTTACTTGTTAATAGAATTGCATAGAGCGTGACACGAAAGATATAAATACACAATGGTAATTATTATATAATGTTCCTGATTATTAAAATGAATAAGGGAAGTAACAACTCATATATTTATTACCTTAAGTTGATTGAGCAGCGAAAGTCTGTTTTATGCAGCCACACAATCTCCAGGCCCTTATTAAAAACGTTACTCAAAACTGAAAGCATAAAGGGAAGAAGTAACATTTAAGCAAATAATTAGAGGAAGACTTTAAAGAACTTAAAGTAAACACAAATATCATAATTAGGAAAAGTGACAAGTTTAATATATTTCTTATTTTAAAATGATCCCATCCTGAATAATACAGAGAAATTTAAGAAATTCAGTAAAATTAAGATTAATCTTCTTAAGAACCAGATAAACAGATTAATTACAACTAATAACGCTCAAGTCGGATCAAAATTTTGGGAGAATCTCAATCCAGCTATTTATATAGGAATGTTTAAATCCATAAACCAAACTCCCTACCCCCGCTGCATCTAATCCTTTCTCAAATTCCTGTCCTTGTATATAACTTATCTAAAAACTGCAAAGAAACGGATCCAGTTAAAATACCAAATAAATACAGCGTTTGTTCTACTAACGAATTCCTCTCAGCCACACATATACACCCATATATATATATATATATATATATATATATATATATATATATATATATATATATATATATATAATGAATACAGAATCCTTAAAAATCCATTTAGGTGATATTTTATTTCGTTGACTCAGAAGTCCATCTCTTCAGACCAAATTTTACAAAATAAATGGGGTTCAATTTATTCTTGTGTCTGAATAAATTGAACTTTATTTTATTTTGTAAAAGATCTACAAGGGAAAGGAAGTTGTGGAGAGCCATTGTCACCTAAGTCCTGAAGGAACACAGCATATAAAGAAGTCGCACTTTGGGATAAATTGTCTTTGCTCAAATTTGAGAAAAGAAATGAAAAATAAATCAGCTGTTAAAACGAATATATATTTTTGGTGCACCCCCCCCACCCCATATATACATATCACGCCTGGTAGTTTTTGATATTGTCCCAAAAGTTAGATGTTGTGTACTTTAAATAAGACAAAATTGTTATACATGGTTAAAAAAAAGTTAGACATGATTTTTTATTAGAAATTTAATTATGACAAAAAGAAAAAAAAGGATTTTATGATTAAATTTTGCTCTCGTTAAAATTTCCTCCTTCAGCTTTTATTACTGCGGCAAAAATTTTTGGCATTCGTTGAAAAAGTTATTCAAAGTATAAGTTTGATAATTGATTCCATTCTTTTTTTAATGACTCTAAGAGTTCTTTTTAATTTTTTTTTTTTTTTTTCTCTCTCTCTCTTCTGTTTAAGTTCATCCCAAGGCAATTCGGGAGGCCGCTTCAAACTTTTGAACGGTAGTTTATCTCTCTCTATATATATATATATTAAGAAATAGACAAAGTCCGACAATTTATTTATTAAAGACATTTTTTATGTTTAACGTTCTTTTTATAGATATAAGTATTTAAGTAAATGCTCTGTTTATAATAAACAGTATTAAATAACATTTATCGGCCTGAATGTTCGAGAAATTTTCATAGAAAATATTCGTCCTTTGACAGGATTCGAACCTGCATCCTATACGGAACCGTCATTTACGCTGACGTGCCTTAACCGACTGGGCCACAAAGGAGCGTTCGGTCGGCAAGGTCGAATTTACTGCTTATAAACTTCAATCTTCCATGAATCTCGTACATTCATAACTGCTCATGGCGTATCAAATGTAAACAAATGATGTCATATATTACGTAAATGACGGTGCATGTTTGGAAAGGCTAGTTCTGCCTTCGGTAATCTTTACCACAGGCTTTGGAATATGTGTGATCTTTCGTTAAAGATGACAATTGATGTGTGCAAGTCAATAGTACTGACATCCCTACTCTTTCGTGGAGAATCTTGGACTCTGTACCGACGACATACCAATCAACTCGATGCTTTCCACACGCGTTGCCTACGTACAATCTGCAACAGAGAACTTGGTTATCGCATTAGAAACAATGAAGTTCTGACTAAAAGCAATATGACAGGTATTGAAGCCATCATCATGAAAATCAAACTCAAGTGTCCAAGACATTTTTCTTGTATAGCAGACTACCAAAACAAATTCTCTTTGGACAGCTTCTAATAAGAAGGTCAGTTGATGGGCCACTCCTGCGTTCCAAAGATAAAATCAAAGACAATCCGAAGCGATTCAGCATCCCCTTTTCTTACTTTGAAAACAAAGCGTTAGAACAAATGAGCTGCCATCTATCCTGCTTCTCATCTATACAGAGGTTTGAGCGAGGCCGACTTGAGCATCGGCATCAACTGTGAGATTAAATATTAAAGAAAGTTGGCAGCATGCTGTTCCTCTCAATGATAGCCTTTTGCCAGCCATTGTGGCTTTGTCGCGCGCAATAAAGCAGGCTGTCTATTCAGGAAAACATGTGGCAATTGACTCAACCACTCGAACAAAATGGTCAACTACATGTCTTATCTGTCTAAAAGTTTGCAAAACACATGTAGGCTTTCGTTTCTATAAACGTTGAGCAGCTCTTTATTTTACTGAGCCCTCTTAGTAGCGTAGCTGTTGTCAGTCAAGTCAAAAGTGGAATTGTATTACGGCGTTCAAATTCCGGCCTAGTCTGTTGCGTTCACTTAGCATGATTGCGCATGAGAAAGGTATGAATCCATCTCATCTCACCACCTCTATGGGTTAAATAGCACGATAGACTGGATTTTCTAGATGTATCGATAGACAGATAAAAAGATTGAGAGATAGGTTTATGAATTCATCATCTCATTGTAAATACATGTACTGTCACAGACCTGCCTCACATAAGTGACCCACATATATGTCTTTGTGTGTTTAAATATGGGTTACAATCCGACAGAATAATAAAATAAAGAACAAATTGGAAACTTTTTAGATTTAACATGTTTCGCTCTTATTTAAACTTCATCAGAAAATGAAATATGAAGAAGAAAAGAAAATTCCAGTATATTTTATTTTTGTGCTTGTTTTTCATTCTTTAAGCAAACTTCAAGTGTGTCTGTCCTGTCAAGCAGCCTTCGTGTGCATAATTCATGTGTATATGTATATCATAATTCTAGTTTGTCTATATGCTATTCGGATTATAATGCGTATTTGTTTTTGTGCGTGTGTGTGTGTCTACTATTTTCATCTATGGTGATTGGTCGTATATTGTTTTGGAGATGTTTTGTGACAGGGTGAAAGAATTTAAGTTACACCGGTTGTGCTTGTCGGTAGACATATCTTAGATTCTTTAAGCATGGATTTTAGTTGGTGATATAATAAAATTACGTGTGTTTATAGGTAGCAAAATGTTTATCAACACTCCCTCTAAATATTTCCTACGTGATGAATTATGTTCTTTTCTAATTAGAGTGTCATTTATAAAAAACGAAGTTATAGCCTCTTTTTGTTTCTGTGTGTTACGAGCGAATTTAAAGGGTTGTCTCAACGTATATTTTTCAAATGTATATTTTTCAAATGTATATTTTATGTAGAAAAAGACCCGACAATTGTAGTCCCTTTAAATGCCCCCGGTTTCCTCGGTTCTCAGTAGTGACCGAAATAAGAAAAAATAAGTAATGATCTTGAAACACTTCGATTCACCATGGAAGTTGCTATAACACGACGTAATTTGATTCTGAAGAGGTTTTGGTAGCAGAATAGAGCTTATAGAACCATCCTTAACTGGATGTGTTTTCTTTGGCGAGAACAATGGCTCTAACAAGTTCAGATAGCAGAATAACGATTCGACTAAACCATATCTTTCCATAGAGAATTTTTACGAATTGAATGCAAACAACCCCCATCCCGATTTTGAACTCGGTTAAGCGATTGCGTTTTCCGGAATGCTTTTAGGCCATCTACACATTATTAAATATCATTTATATTTTTGTTATTTATATTAATTGAATATTTTTATTTATATGTTTATTTATATGTCCATTTATATTTATTGTTATTTATATTAATTGTATATGTTTATTTATATGGTTATTTATATGTTCATTTATATTTTTGTTATTTATATTAATTGTATATGTTTATTTATATGTTTATTTATATGTTCATTTATATTATTGTTATTTATATTAATTGTATATGTTTATTTATATGTTTATTTATATGTTCATTTATATTTATTGTTATTTATATTAATTGTATATGTTTATATGTTTATTTATATGTTCATTTATATTTTTGTTATTTATATTAATTGTATATGATTATTTATATGTTTATTTATATGTTCATTTATATTTTGTTATTTATATTAATTGTATATGTTTATTTATATGTTTATTTATATGTTCATTTATATTTATTGTTATTTATATTAATTGTATATATTTATTTATATGTTTATTTATATGTTCATTTATATTTTTGTTATTTATATTAATTGTATATATTTATTTATATGTTTATTTATATGTTCATTTATATGTATTGTTATTTATATTAATTGTATATGTTTATTTATATGTTTATTTATATGTTTATTTATATGTTCATTTATATTTTTGTTATTTATATTAATTGTATATGTTTATTTATATGTTTATTTATATGTTCATTTATATTTATTGTTATTTATATTAATTGTATATGTTTATTTATATGTTCATTTATATTTATTGTTATTTATATTAATTGTATATGTTTATTTATATGTTTATTTATATGTTTATTTATATGTTCATTTATATTTTTGTTATTTATATTAATTGTATATGTTTATTTATATGTTTATTTATATGTTCATTTATATGTTCATTTATATTTATTGTTATTTATATTAATTGTATATGTTTATTTATATGTTTATTTATATTTTCATTTATATTTATTGTTATTTATATTAATTGTATATGTTTATTTATGTTTATTTATATGTTCATTTATATTTTTGTTATTTATATTAATTGTATATGATTATTTATATGTTTATTTATATGTCCATTTATATTTTGTTATTTATATTAATTGTATATGTTTATTTATATGTTTATTTATATGTTCATTTATATTTATTGTTATTTATATTAATTGTATATATTTATTTATATGTTTATTTATATGTTCATTTATATTTTTGTTATTTATATTAATTGTATATATTTATTTATATGTTTATTTATATGTTCATTTATATGTATTGTTATTTATATTAATTGTATATGTTTATTTATATGTTTATTTATATGTTTATTTATATGTTCATTTATATTTTTGTTATTTATATTAATTGTATATGTTTATTTATATGTTTATTTATATGTTCATTTATATTTATTGTTATTTATATTAATTGTATATGTTTATTTATATGTTCATTTATATTTATTGTTATTTATATTAATTGTATATGTTTATTTATATGTTTATTTATATGTTTATTTATATGTTCATTTATATTTTTGTTATTTATATTAATTGTATATGTTTATTTATATGTTTATTTATATGTTCATTTATATGTTCATTTATATTTATTGTTATTTATATTAATTGTATATGTTTATTTATATGTTTATTTATATTTTCATTTATATTTATTGTTATTTATATTAATTGTATATGTTTATTTATGTTTATTTATATGTTCATTTATATTTTTGTTATTTATATTAATTGTATATGATTATTTATATGTTTATTTATATGTCCATTTATATTTTGTTATTTATATTAATTGTATATGTTTATTTATATGTTTATTTATATGTTCATTTATATTTATTGTTATTTATATTAATTGTATATGTTTATTTATATGTTCATTTATATTTATTGTTATTTATATTAATTGTATATGTTTATTTATATGTTTATTTATATGTTTATTTATATGTTCATTTATATTTTTGTTATTTATATTAATTGTATATGTTTATTTATATGTTTATTTATATGTTCATTTACATTTATTGTTATTTATATTAATTGTATATGTTTATTTATATGTTTATTTATATGTTCATTTATATTTATTGTTATTTATATTAATTGTATATGTTTATTTATATGTTTATTTATATGTTCATTTATATTTTGTTATTTATATTAATTGTATATGTTTATTTATATGTTTATTTATATGTTCATTTATATTTATTGTTATTTATATTAATTGTATATGTTTATTTATATGTTCATTTATATTTATTGTTATTTATATTAATTGTATATGTTTATTTATATGTTTATTTATATGTTTATTTATATGTTCATTTATATTTTTGTTATTTATATTAATTGTATATGTTTATTTATATGTTTATTTATATGTTCATTTACATTTATTGTTATTTATATTAATTGTATATGTTTATTTATATGTTTATTTATATGTTCATTTATATTTATTGTTATTTATATTAATTGTATATGTTTATTTATGTTTATTTATATTTATTGTTATCTTATAATTCTGTTTCTTCCTTAATTTAATTGCTTCTTAATTAGTTTTTTAGCACGTTCGTTACGTCCTGCCTTTATCTATTATATAATGAACTATTCAGTTTTCATTGCGAGGAAATATGGAAAAGATATATCAGAGACACGCTTGGTTTCAATGAAAGAAACAAAAAAAAAATAGAGGAGACGATATGCTCTCATGTGATTTACGCCTGCTTCATGAAATTAAAAACTTTATCAATTTTTTATCCTCTCATTTACACCCGCTTACTTCTTTAAATAAATACCTGCATTCATACTTATGAATGTTTTTGCATTATTTTGCTAGTTTTTAAGCTCAACTCTTCAACGATACAACAGGAGAAATTCCACGGATATTTTGTAGTCGGTGAATTTGCAAAGAGCTAATACAATCATTAAATAAAGAATTATGATTCATCAGAAAATTCAAAGAGCAAAACCGTGAAATTTTCACGAATATTTCCATTCATTTGTTTGTCATTATTATTGTCTATTTGCCTGAGTATCTCACGAACTGTCCCTCTATTCTGTCTATAAACTTGCAATAATCACCTAAATTTCAACTAAACCCTGTCCCGCCATCTATTTATTCAAGCTTACTAAGTAGGCTATGCGTTGTTTTCCCCTGCTCTTCTTGCCTTCAATCTGTCTTGTGAGTGTTACATCTTCCAAGTCTTCTTTCCTCATTATGTGCTGTGGCATACCTACTGACGATAATGGGCATGTCCCCATTCACATAAATACAGTAGTAAATACTGCATGCTGGTCTGCAGTTGCAGATTCGTCTCCAGCTGTGCTGGTCAAACTCTCTGCTTTCGGGCAGAGAGGATCCCAGACGAAGCTATGTCGAAGGGAAGAGTCTCGTCTCGGGAAACAGCTACCCGGCCCCGTTTTATACGGGGTCTAGGGGGAATTATTGGCCGAGCCTACGGGCTCGGATACTCCACATTAAATTCAGCCTTGTGCCACATGTGACCGCATGGGGCGGTTGGTAGATATCCTAGAGTTGGAAATTCATTGTGGAATTCATTTGACTCACCTCTAGTAGTTGACTACTACTTCTACGCGCCGCTGGCGAATCTTATATGTGCTGTTCTTGTCCTAAGTATTATCATTCATTACCAACCTTCGTTTGATTATTCTATTCAGTAACCTTCCCTGGGTTACAACATTATCTGTCCCAGAAATTCTCGCATGAAAAGAGGAATGGAGACGCAAGTAGATAAAAAGCCTGAAGGAACATATACAGTCAAAAATTATTATTAATAAATAAATAAAATGAGCTAATGAGAGAAACTTAAATCTAATCATGTCAGCCATATTATTGGAATATTCCTTCAGTGAGACAGCAAACCGCTATTGCCTAGGAGAAGAAAACTCCAAGAGAAAACATCCGGCTTCGACTCGTTACTGCTATCGCTTTTGGTCATATCACATGAGACCTTCGTTTGAACGTAGATGACAGTAATACACATGCCGTGGTTCATTTTAAACTTTGTCCAGCGCATTCCTGATCGCAGGTTAAATCACTGTGAAGTCTAAATAGGAGTGGTTATGGAGTACGTTTTAGAACTATGATCGATTTAGCAGAGAGATGACTAGGGAGGCGATCCACATATTAGGAAAGTTCCTGAATACTATATCACGCCTTAACTCGAACCGTGTGCGTAGAAATTGGGTAGACTGAACTATTTATTAGCTGCCGAGAGTTCTGCTAGCACGAAGTCTCCAATCATCGTGACCGAGGGTTTGGGTGTACTGGCCTTGTTCAAACTATTGATCACGTCAGATTATCTGCTTCATGTTAATCCCCAAAGTCTTGTTGACCTGAAAAGCAGTATTCGAAAAATCCTGGCTCAAACGCCGACGGATTGAAATATGAAACACTTTCAACGCAGTTTTTATATGATGAGATTTAGACGAGATATTTTTTGGCCTTTTAGATTAGGCATAAGACACGACGGAGGAGAGGAAATTAAAGTGTGTTAGGGGGTTGGGGCTAACCATGTCTCCAATGATGGAAGATGTACTTTCGTAAAACTTATTCTGGAGATAATAGCGGAATTTTGATAGTAGAGTTGTGTTGATGGCATAAAGATGGCTGATTTAATATTGCAGGAAGTTGCATGTTAATGACAATATGTGTGAAGTTATCAGTCGCATGCCTACGGTTTGGGGTACATGAGAAGTTAGACCTAAATAACGTCTGTTTATGATGGATGGATTTTTTTTTCTTTTGTTTTTCTTTTTGTAATACTTGCCTGTCGTTTGTAATGAAACATAAAAATGAGAAAAATAACACTTTAGGCGAGGGTACGCACAAGTTTGGGAAATTTTGAAAAACGGTCACGAACCTTGTCACGAGTCTTGTGAACCGATTCTTCGACTGCAAGGAAATGGATACATGAAAGCAGACGGTGCCAAGTAGTATTTATGTAAATCACTTTTTCATGGTCAAAATCCTCCAAATATTTGGTTAGTATCTCACACAAGGTTAGCCATTTAATTTTAAATTATTCTGTGATGGTAGTGTAATGATGATCGACGCCGAAAGTGAAATCGGCGTGCCGAGTTCAAATTCTTATCTAGTCAGTTTCGTTCCCGGATGTCCTTAGAAAAGGTATGAAATCTATTTTTCCCTATTCATGAGGTGAATATCAAGCCAGGGTGGGCTATCTAGGAGAAAAAAAAAACTTTGCATTGGAATCCTCATAAATAATAGGGTAGACTGTTCTAGTTAGCCTTGATAGGATAGCCAGTCTAGGAAAATGAGAACTCTAAATTCGAAACAAGTCTGGAGAAAGGTAGGTTCCACCCGGCTGACTTGCTCCTGACACACCTACTGCTGTCACAATGCACGTGGAGCTCCATTGACCCTAATTAGTGTCACGTTGCGGCATCGTGATTTTTCAATTATTGATATCGAACCCCTCTATGTGCTAAAGGAATATCATGTTGCGCCAACCTTCCCAGAGTTGAGAGTCAGCTTGTCTTGGGAATCTAGGTCCTCTGATCACAACTGATGACGCGAAACCATGATTCCCAGAGAAATCTTGATTCCCAGAGAAATCTTGATTCCCAAAGAAATCTTGATTCCCAGAGAAATCATGATTCTCAGAGAAATCTTGATTCCCAGAGAAATCTTGATTCCCAATGACAAAATAGACATATGAACCATTATATTCATCCTCATAGAAAATATCTGTACACACCTAGAAGACGATCTTAGTGCGAATGGATATAATACACTAGATTTTTACTTAAAAAGTCCGTAACCTAATGATGAAAAAAAAAAAACAATTTCTGTAGTTACTTCCAAGAATTCGCTAAAAAAAGAGAATACCTGATGAAATAAATTCCTAAAACTTAATAAAAACGAAATCTTACTGTCAAAACCTTTGTATTATTGTTGAGATGAAAGAGCAAAGACTCTTTTGATGTAAAAATTGTTATTTTATCCTTTTTATAATATTGGAAATTTTGGTTAAAAATCTTGTATTTTTTTTTACGTCTAGAAGAAACCTTAAATTCAACGAGAAATTTGAGTTTTTTTACGTTCAAAAACACAATGTTTTGAAAATTCTTGCAAAAATCAGACAATTGTCGGATTTTAAGGAAACTTTCAGGATTTATTCAGAAATTAATAAAATTATTTTTTTAAATAATCCGGTTTTAGAAAGTCTTTGTAAAAATATTTTTCTACACCTGTTAACAATACCCACTCATTTAACTTTGATGATTTTTTTTTCTTTGTATTGCCTAATGTTTATATTTGTTAAGATCAAGTTTTCAGAGAATTTAAGTTATCTTTCTTTTTTTCTTTTTGTCAAATTGGGCGTCCAGTTGTAGAAAATCTACCTTAAATCCTAAAATAATTCAATAAAGCGAATATATTTTTAAATTTAAAAACATTTTAAATTGTTTTCCTGAATAAAATATATTATGAAAACTATTGGCGCAAGAAGAAACATTTTCGATGAATAATCAATTCTTGCAAAAAATGCTTCCATTTTTTTTTACATACATAAAAAAATAAACTGTTAAGTCTTTTAAAATTCTTTATTAATCTATTAATTTATAGCGGTTCTTAAATTAAAACTTAATTTACTAATCGTAAATGGAAAAGCTTACTATAATTCAACAACCCACAGTATTTTAAAAGGAATTTTGATATTATGCGTTCATTTTGTCAGTATTTACCTCCATATACGATATTATCAGAAAAGATGAGAGGTACATATAATGTATTTAAAGATGAAAGGTACATATAATTTATTTAAAGATGAGAAGTATAAATAATCTGTTTAAACATGAGAGATACATATAATCTATTTAAAATTTATTGATAATTTTCTCAACAAATGTTTTCGTAAGTCTATAAATGCAAATTACATAAAGTTCAATAAAATATTTGATTGCTTCCAATATTTTCTTAAATTTTAAAAATTACATGGTAGCTAAACACTGTATTTGTCACGGAATTTCATTCAGTTCTGCCCCCACCCTTAAATTTTCCCAACTTCTGGCTGTTAATAAATCAACATGTCGGAAAACACCCACATCGTGTTAAAATTCTTTTCTGGGATATTTTAAACCAAAAGTCAGTAATATTTGTTTCAATTCAGATTAATTAAACTTTAAATCAGCTAATCAAATAACGTTTCAGAAAAATATATTTTATTTTTGAAAAAAAAAATTAATAAAATGAATTATTTTGTCTTGACATATCTGTCACTATGCGCGAATTTACAGATTTTTACAGATAAGGAGAAAAAAGATTCTAATCAATTTAAATTTGATTTGAAATGCACTAATGTATTTTACTTATTGGGAATATTAAATTTAATCCATTAAATTTAATTAAATGTAACAATTACCATTAAAATTAATTAAATTTATTCCATTTAAATATTAAATTTAATCCATTAAATTTAATCCATTAAATTTAATCCATTAACTCGGAATTAAGATTAAAATTAAAACTTTAAGAAGTTTTTTTTTTTTTCAAATACATTTTGAACTTGGGCATCGTATTTTTTTTCTAATTCTTACGTCACGTGACTAAAACCTGCTAAACCACTACGCTATTTCTGAATATGTTAATCGGGCGGTAAAGTTAACCTCATCAAAGTTAACTGCGCAACGTAAATCCACCCGCTTACATCTACACACTTCGTTATTGTCATTTGTTCATTGACGCCATTTTGTTTTTATCAAAAGCATATTTACAAAATACTTGTCAATATGAGTAAACAGAATTTTTCTGCATAATCTCCTTCTGTGTCAATGCACTTAGTCCAGTGGTCGAATATTTATCGTATATCATTAGAAACAGAGAAATGACAACGGAAATGATGTTATCCTCCAATATAGCAGTGGATGCTGGACAATCTTCTAACAGATGAAGAAGAGACGTGAAGCAACAAGAATGTGGTTCTACAGAAGGATGCTGAGGATACCATGGACAGAGTATCTGTCCACCGACGAAGTTTTAAAGAAAATGGAAACAAATGCAAGTGTCATTTTGTTTCCATTTTCTCTAGAAATTTCAACTGTCTCTTTCTGGTGTTATACTTGAAAAGATAATGAGGAAAGAGGGCTTGGAAAATGTGATACTCACAGGACTTACTATAAGAAAGAGGTAGAAAGGAAAACAACGTATAACCTACCTACTAAGCATTAGTAAACGGATAGTAAAACAGAGTTTAGGTGAAATAAACAAAAAAGACAAAATTCATTAAAAGCTGCAAAGGACAGGGAATTGTTGAGAGCGATGATCGCCCACGTCCTGTGGGGATATAGCACATAGAAGAAGAACGTCAACTATTATACACTGAACATTTCAGATATAAAATCGACGAATAACTGTGTCAGTCTACGAACATATTTGATATATGATATATACTATACTATTTGCCCTCGGGAACCTGTGCCCATGTTAGGTGTGTTGGTTCATTTTTTGTCGTGTATGAAAATAAAAGAGTAAGGATGCATATGATTGCATCGTGTACTAAAAAGAAGGGGTATATTCTTTTTAAATAATCACTTATGCCGAACTAGACGCTGTTGGGAAAAAAAACAGAGACGTTGTAATAATGTAAATAAATGAATGAGAGAAATTATGTCGGAGTGCAAGAAAAAAAACTCAGGAGTTGGTGTGCGTTGCTGTGGTTGTCCGAATTTTCTCGACTTTCAAATAAACTGGAAATCTGACCGCACGTTGAAAATAGTTTTAAACTGCTAAGTGGTTCAACAAGTTTCTGACACAGGTGATGATAGGTGTGTGTGTGTGTGTGTGAATTTGAACTAGAAATAGACGGAAAATATACTGTATGTCAGTTACAGTTTATATATCCCGACATTCCCACCATATACTACGTGGGGTATATACGCGTCCGTGTGTCTAAATGGAGTAATGATGGAAACAGAAAATCGAAAAGCGTCATTTTCTATTTCACGACATGCTTTATAGACAATCATGTCTTCGTCTAAATTCAGTGACTTAAAAGGATTTTCTTCTGTTTTATATAATGGCTGGCCACTCGTTTTCCGAACACTCTCGTCTGTTACAACGCCAACCAATCCCCGTTTCAGACTCCTGCTCAGGCACATTCAACACCCAGCTGTCACTATGCTGAGCGGACCTTAGTTACAGTTTATGGGGAGAAAGCGGACAATTTGACGTGATCAATAGTTTTAACAAGGCCAGTACACTCAAGCCCTCGGTCACGATGATTGGAAACTTCGCGCTAGCACAACTCTCGGCAGCTAATAAATAGTTCAGGCTACCCAATTTCTACGCACAAGGTTCGAGTTAAGCTGTGATATAGTTTTCCAGAACTTTCCCAATGTGCGGTACGCTTGGATCGCCTCCCTAAGATATCAAAAATCAGCTACCTGCCAAATCGACCATGGTTCGAAAACGAACCCCATAACCCCGCACACATATTATATATATATATATATATATTTGTCTCAAGGTCCTTGATGAAATCCAAAGACAGATATGCAATGTAATTGCCCCTGATCTGGCATCTCGCCTGCAGTCGCTCTCTCACAGACGTGCCGTTGCCTCCCTCTGTTATTTTTTACAAATATTTTCACGGTAACTGCTCCGATGAGCTGCTTTCGCTGGTTCCCAGATTCATGTATTTAAGCGTTCAACGAGGCTGGCATCTCGCTCTCACTCTTTCACTGTCGAAACTGTTAAATGTAGCCGTCTCTTCTACTCCAATAGCTTCATGTCTCGCACTTCTCGCCTGTGGAACTCCCTCCCCAGTTCTTGTTTTCCTGAAAGCTATAATCTCCAACTGTCCAAATGTAATGTCAATCGACGTCTCCAGATGCCCTGATCTATCCCCTATCTTTCTCTTCATCATTTCCTCTATCACTCCTATTTGCTCTCGCTCCAACTCTCTGTAACCCCTTGCGTGCTTGTGGCTTGTGGCTTTCTCTGTTAGGGAAATTTGAATTCATTATTCTATACTACGGACCATTTTCTTGGTTTCCAGTATATATTTAAATATGGATTCCTTTATGTCTGAGTACATTCGGTTTTTCATAAGCCATCATCAAAAAGTTGATGACATTGCATTATTGTTGTTTGGTACAAAGAGTTCATGAATGGGTATAAATAGCACCGGCCTGCATGGTGCCTCGTCCAAGACTTTGGTCCATAACCTGATGGCGTCTACGCCAAATACGAACGCTTCTGACTGAATCAACAAGAACGGGAACGCATCGAATTACACCGCATAATTACAAATCCCAAAGCGTCGAAATAGTGTCATCAGAAGCTCAGGTGAGGCCCTCTGACTGTTGTTGTAGTCTTACCGGGGCCACCCTGGTGAATCTTCTTCTCTCATATCTCATGGGAGCCAGAAAGAACGCTGAACTTACTGTATATGTCTAGTACTTTTTGGATTGAAGGTGGTTGTGATTTGGACCAATGTCGCTTGTATGTTTTAGTTGAACATGTCTATATTTTATTAAATATACTGAATGTTTTCTCGTGAATAGCTTTATATATATATATATATATATATATATATATATTCGCTATTACTGGGTGCACCCTGTCTTTGCACATACAAAAATATTCATCCAAACGCGCCCTTAATGCAAATTTGAAAATACAGGCACCAAAGTGAGAACTAAAGACATGGAAAAATAATAAAAGATACGAAAATAATTAATACACAGAGTGCTGAAAGAAAGAAAGAAAGAAAGAAAGAAAGAAAGGAAGGAAGAAAGAAAGAAAGAAAGAAAGAAAGAAAGAAAGGAAGAAAGAAAGGAAGAAAGAAAGAAAGAAAGGAAGAAAGAAAGCGTAAAAGATAGGAAGTAGAGGAATAACAAAATAATATGAGAAAAAGAAAAAGAATTGCATTATGAAATAAAGAAAAAAGAAAGAGAATGAATGAAAAAGAAATATAGTGAGAGAGGGGTACAAAAGAGAGAGAGAGAGGTACAAAAGAGAGAGAGGTACAAAAGAGAGAGAGAGGTACAAAAGAGAGCGAGACAATGATTGAAATGTAGAAGAGAGAAAGAAATCGAATCACAAAAAAGAAAAAAAGATAAAAAGAAAGAAAATGAAAAATCAGATGAAGGAAAATTAATAGAAAAAAGTGATAATGAATGATAGAGAAAAGAAAGAAAAGTCAAAAGAGAAAAAGAAAGAAAACGAGAGAATATATTAGAAAGAAAGAATAAAAATAGCAAAGTAAAGATAAAAGGAGGATTAGATGAAAGAAGAAAAAAAGGGAAAATTTCATGAAGAGAAAAAAAGGTGCAAGTAAAAATAGAATCGGAAAAAATTGCTGAAAAGAAAAAAAAAAAAATGAAAAGATGGTTTCCCGAAACGTGAAATAATAAAGGCAAAAGGAAAAAAACGAAGAAAGAAAAACTTAAAAAAATATAAAAGGAAGGAAAGTAGAAAAGAACGAAAGTGCAATGTACAGATGGTAGTAGTTAGAATTTCGTTGACAACGCCCTTCCTTGCAGGTTATCCTATACAGACTGGCATACTGCAAATAGATTCGCAGATGGACTTATTTCATAAAAGCTCGGCTTAGGCTGGCCAAAGGCTCTTCAGTAGCGATGATTGCAATTGTGGAACGAACGAGAGAACTGATTTACGACATGAGCTTACTAAGCATTGCATGGTGTGGTAGATACGTAAATAATCTTTATTGAGTTTCTTTCGTATGGCATATCGACATCTACATGAGGAGAGTAGGTCTACCAGGAAAAATTGGCGCGATCAGAGTTCTATAATATTCCTTGCAACGACAAAACAAACTCTTATATATTGTTAAAATTTGCTGCATTTATGAGGTGGGTGGATTCTCATAATCAAGAATGGACCAATTGTAGATAAAGACGGGTGTAAAAATCGCTTGAAGCGGGAAACTGACACTCGCCATTATTGATTTTATGTACACCCGCCAAATATATATATATATATATATATATATATATATATATATATGTGTGTGGGGGGGGGGAATCCATCAGGGCTATGCACGATTTATTTTGCTGTCCGTATTTATATACAAAGGGGAGGATGTCATTGATTTATCAAGACGTTTAAATTTGAGAACATTCATGATTCTTCATCAGGTAGTTGAAATTTTATATAAATTCTTTTCATAACGTCTGATAAGTTTAATAACATTATCATTAAACGAAGAAAGAAAATCACAATATTGATCCATATTTTTTAATCCAATCTAAGCTTTTGGCTTACATAAGCCATTATCAAAGATGTTCATTACCGTACAATATATTAAGCAATATACGGACAAGACAGTGATGATAGTCTGTGATTGTTTACATGGATTATATCCTAGCAACAATAAACACGTGCATATAAGACGCTGGAAGCGAAAATCGCACCGCAGCTCATGACGTCGCACACACACACACACACACACACATACATATATATATATATATATATATATATATATATATATATATATATATATGCAATATTATTGGCCCTGATCTGGCGTCTTATCTTCAGCCATTTTACCACCGCCGTATGGTTGCTTCCCTTTGCCTTTTATATAAATAATTTTATGGTAATTTTTCGAGTTAGCTCTTCGATATGGGGCCTAGACTTTTTGAATGTTAGTGTAGTAAAAGACTGGCGAAAAAGTCTCACCAATTTTCAGTTGATCTGGCTCGATGTAAACGTATATTCTAGGCTAACAGTTTCTTTTCTCGCACTTCTCGCTGATGATACTCTCTTCCTGCTCCATGCTTTCTTGTCAAATTTAATCTTAAAAAATTTAAATGCAATGTCAATCACTCTCTACTGTCCTCCTGGCTGCATTTCTTTTGTTCGCTCTCCTTACCAATGTTCCTATTTTTAATTTTTCCACATCCAGTCAGTAAGCCCTTATCTCAGTAGCTTTACTGCCATGCTTGGGATGAACTTTTTCATGTGACTCGTTTCGCCCTTGAGGACTTCATCGCACTAAATTTGTTTACGTTGGTGCAACTACACATGAACGAGAGATGCTGGGAATTCTAAATTTTAAATTACTTTTCATTTTTTTATGTGTTTGGGGTCTATAATCTAGAGGATTTCATTTAGATTCTTTTTCTTTTTGTTTCCATCACATTTGTTATTAGATATCCAATACTGTGATAATATAAAATCTGCCTGGAAAGGTGAAATGGTGTAATATCCCGGGCGCAAGATGTAGATGACCTTCCGATCAAGGTACTCTCTAAACATTTTCGTCATAGTGAATTTCCTTTCTCCTTTGATCAGAGTAGCATTTTTTATATCAAAATTGAAGTCAGTCTCGTTACGGTGAGCAACTAATGCATTTAATGTGTTGTTCTGTAAGATATCCATTTTGTGTTCATATAATCTTTTATTTAAATTTCTTGAGGTTTCTCCTATGTATTTTTATGACAATTATTACAGGCGATCGAGTAAATTTTTAGCTTGTTATTTTGCTTTCCCTTGATTACGTTTATTAGTTTTAGATGTAGTTGTAAAAAATTTTATGTTAAATTTAGATAAATTCTTGTCAATTCTAGCTGTGCTAGAAGTAAGTTGGTAGGATGATATGCTTTTTTTTCATTCGGTTTCTCAGGAGGTGCCGTTTTTATGAACCTTTTGTTTTGCATTGGATATAAAATAGGTTATTGTAGAAGCTTGAAATTATTTTCATTGTACTTCTCCTCTTCATGTAAATATTGAGGGCTGCAAATTCCGAGTGCACTTAAGTAGAATCCGATCATTATTCCGGATTTTATTTTGTTGTTATGATGGGAATAGAAATTTATCAGATCATTCTCATCAAGTTTTAAGCTACTGCTCACGCGGTGTATATACGATGTCAAGCAGTTTTCTTTCATTTCGGATGTAAATTCTATTGTATGTCGACTTTGTTTAGTTTATCTACAAGGTCAGATAAATCAGTATCACAATGATATATAAATAGAGTATTATCAATATAACGGAAGTATGTCTGAATGATTGGGTAAAATATTTTGAAAGGGAATAGATTCGAGAAAATACCTGCCGCCGCACCTCTAAGTGGTGATCCCATTGGTAATCCAATTTTTGTTTCTAAAATTTATTAAATGTGAAATAGCATTGATTATGATGAGACGACAGATTTTTATTATTTTAGCTGTTGGTAGAGAGAAGTTTATCTTTGATTTTGTTAGATGCTTTTTTAAGAGATTTAAGCATTTTTCAACAGGATTAGTGTAAAGTGATTTTATATCTGGATTGGCCATAAGTCAAATTCATTTCTCTTAGTTTTTCAACACGGCTGCCTGTGTTATATATATATATATATATATATATATATATATATATATATATATATATATATATATATATATATATGAGATGGGATGGAATGATTGTCCCAAAAAAGAAGTTAAGATTTTTATGACTTTCGACAGTCTGCGGGGGACGCTGTCTATTCCTGAGATGACACATTGGTATATCTGTTTTGTGGATTTTAGGCAAACCGCAAATTTGGGTATTTTAGTGTGATATTTTATTAGTACATACCATGATTTGATTTCATTTTTAATTACTTTTTAATTAGTTACAACATATGTGCGCACATTAATTCTATCATATACACTTCAAGATACCTTCTCCTGTGGTGAATGATATTTCATTTACTGTAGAGTTGCTTATTTATATAATAGCTTCCAAAGTTTTGAGTCTTTCCTTGCATTGGGTACTGCAGAGGATTTTGGTGTTATCTAATATTATTTGATAGATTCACCTGTCACCTATTTAAACTCGGTGCAATCCGTGCAAACATCGACCAGCACATCATGATGAACCAAAATATAGATATCAACATCAGACAAATATTAGTAGATAACATGTTAATCAACAAGTATTAAAAGATCGATGGAGCTTTTGATGAGAGATGAACCGGTAATAATAATTGTCATGGCTGGTCTTTGATTCATCTATGGAATTAGTCAGCCAAACGAATTCAAAGACAACTATGGGAAGGTGGATTTATGTTTTGAGATAGTATTGTTGGTGCTAAAGCAATAGAACAATTCAATTTGTTTATGTCTTAATAAATACAGATAATCTTTGTACTGGACAAAAACTTTTCGAGTGATCAAAGACACAACAAAGAAACCGTAATTTTTGAAAAGTTTGTATTTATGCAAGATTAATGGGTTTTTTTATATTCTGCAATACTAACTATTACTCACTTTTGCAGAGGTTTTAGAAGACACCAAATTAATAAAATGACCTTCAGTCTCTCTATAAAAATCCAATAGAAAATTTGTTTCATTAAAAGAGATGTACATTATGAAAAGTAATTGAAACAACTGCCTTTCTTTCGCCATACGGTCAGTTTTAGACCCACTAGAGTGACAGGGTGTAATCTATTTCTATTTTTCCTCGGGTTAGGTCATTTGCAGTGGTGCAAAGTAATATGAATCTATTTGCGGAGTGTACGATGAAAATTGTTTGCCCTTTAAAAATATTACGTCATCTGTGATTGCATCAGATTTTTTTATCACGCCCATACACTATTGTCTCGACTGTCGATTATTTGTCCTACACCTATTGACTGCGATGGACGTTACTCCAAGAAAGCGTGCGAAAATTGTAACGCTGCACTAACACACTGGCAAGCCTTACCAGTGAGCAAATCAAAGCACTACAGACTGGCACGGAAACTTTCCTAATTAAATCCAATCGAGAATCTGTGTTCAATCTGCAAGGAACAACTTCGTGAAATAGACATACGAAGTAATAAGATGGCATAGGGTCGTGTTTCACTGGAAACATACGAAAAATGTAAATAATAGCGGAATTGTTCGTTTTGTTTCAATTAATTTGCAAAAGGGTGTATATGGAAATATGGAAAAATAACCATTAATTAGAGAAGGACTCTGGGAAGCAATAAACAGTAATGTTAAATTCAAAATGGCAGAATCAATGAGTGTAAGATCGATAAAAGTTTGTACTGGGTGCAACAGGCAAAATTGTTGCCATTTTATATTTTTCATTTCGTGCTTTGTTTTTGTTATTTTGTCGACTACACTGTATAGTAGCGTCAGTAGAACACCATCTGTGAAAAAAAGAGCACCATGACACAATTCACTCCACCAGAGATTTGAAAACGGCATGCTGTACTGTTTGGCATTCGCTCCGGAAGCTCCAATACGAAAAATTCAGTGCAGAAGATCCGGAAAGAATTGAGTGAGTCTAATGGTGATTATGAAGGTACGGTACTCGGAAAACTCAATCTGATCGCTCTGATAAGAAAAGAACTCCCTAATTTGTTAGTGAGGCCTACATCAAGTTCCTTTAGAAGGTAATGCTTCGCTGGGCCAAGTGGGTGGCTGCTGGAAGAACAAAATTCTGCACAATGCTAAACACGCAGCCAATATCTGCGACCACATCACCCCCTTACATCTGGCCACCTAACTCGCCAGACTGCAACCCCCCCTTGAGTATTATATGTATATTGAATGAGAGACCAACAAAACTCCTTGTAACACCAAAGATGAATGGGAGGCAAGGATTATGGTAGCATTTACCATCTTAAACAAGGATACCGTCCAGAAGATTCTGAAGTCGCCTGGAAACCGTGGTTAAAACCAAAGGCGATCTTATTGAATAAATTTATTCTTTAGTATTTCAAGATAGTTTTGTGTTATTTCCGTAGATATATCTGTTAAAATGAGATGTCAGTGTTATTTTCATTTTTGCGTAAGTTAGACGATAATTTATCCATTGCACCTTTGTGTGTGTGTTTGTGTCTTTGTGTGTGTGTGTGTGTGTGTATGTGTGTGTGTGTGTGTGTTTGTGTGTATGTGTGTGTGTGTGTGTGTGTGTCTTTGTGTGTGTGTGTGTGTGTGTGTGTATGTGTGTGTGTGTGTCTTTGTGTGTGTGTGTCTTTGTGTGTGTCTTTGTGTGTGTGTGTCTTTGTGTGTGTGTGTGTATGTGTGTGTGTGTGTGTGTATGTGTGTGTGTGTGTGTGTGTGTGTGTGTGTGTGTGTGTGTGTGTGTATCCTGTAAAATTAACAATTTTGACATGTATTAAGAATCATTAGAGCGGGGTTTTCCCAAAACTCACACACCCACTTCGTCGGAAATTGTTGCATAAAATTATTATTTATTATTTTTATAAATGTCGAAAAAAAAAATTTTTTTCTACGCGTCTGGCAACAGGAGTGAACAAAGGGAGGACTAGATTCAAGCTTTTCAGAAGGGCAAACGTAGACCTAACATTTCCGTGTCAATAACTGTTATCCCTCTTTTTCATTCTCTCTCTCTCTCTCTCTCTCTCTCTCTCTCTCTCTCTCTCTCTCTCTCTCTCTCTCTCTCTCTGTCACACACACACACACACACCTATAAATATATACACACTGGTGCGTCAAATATTATGAACACCGACATATAATAAGAACGACAGCTATCGTCTCATGACAACCGTTCATGTCAGGATCAGCTGTGAATCAGCGGTAGTTCATTTTAATTCATATGTCGCAGTTATCGACCAGAATAAAATTTTGGATGACTCCGATTATTTTGGCCATCTTAGACACAGAGTAATTCCTGAAACTTTTTTGTTTGTTTGTTTGTGATCTCATGTTCAATCGTGGTGGGTTCATACTGCAATGTTTCGAGGCGAGAAAAATCATTAACGAACGACAAAGCCAAAAATTAAACCTGAAAGAAAAAAACGAAAAACGATAATGGCATAAACTGTTGGTAGTTTGAATTAAGGCGAAAGAAAGTATGTGTGACAACACGTAGTATGTTGTTGCGTATGGAGCTGCGTAGCTGACGACCAAAGTATTTATATTAACCAATGTCCATCACTGAAACCATTCTCAACGGCATGCGAGCGTACGAACTGGACTTTTGATGAATAAAAATAGGTTAACTCTTCTGATCAGTTTGTTTCTTCTGAAAGGAATTAAGAGTCGTTAACCTTGGAAATTGATTCCAACAGAATAAACGTGCAGGGGAAAACTATTTTTTTTTGGGGGGGGGGGGCAATGTTCTGCTTGTAAGCACTTCACAGTTTTCCCTGTCACGGAATTATGGGAATAGATTCAGGAATAAGAAGTCTTCATTTTGTTGCCATGGACTCCAAACTCATCAGATCTAAATCCCATTGAGCATTTTTTGTTATGCAAACAAATCTGTTCTACAATACTTCCGGTGCTTAACTTTAACCACTTAAAGACCACACTGTTAATATCGTGGCACAAGATCCTAGAAGAAAACTTTTGTAGATTCCATATCTGATCGGAGAAGAGCTATTTTGCGGGCAAATAAACGATGCCAGCATCTTTATTCAGCTGGTGGTTATAATGTTTTGTCTTAATAGTGTAGAATAAAACCAATTCAAATTAAGTAACGTTAAACGAATGAACATATTTTTCTCAACACGTTTTTGTTTGTTTTTATACATTAAAATCAGTTTTCCTGGTTTCGTTGTAATTATTTTTGCAGAGAATCGACGAAGGGAAAGAAATGGGGATGGTGATGAAGATGATAGCAGCAGAAATGGTAAGAGGTGGAGGAATTTCAGCTGCCAGTACAGTTCTCAGGTTCAGGCTACGAAATAAAAGACGGTGAAGGATTTTGAAAGAATCTTACAATCTCGACTGATCTTTTGAGGAAAAAAAACATCTGATATTGATTAACTCTCACATTGTGCAGCAAAATCCAATACGCAAAATTCAATACATAAAATCCAATAGCTAAAATCCAATACCCAAAATCCAATACCTAAAATTTAAAATCCAATACCTAAAATCCAATACCTAAAATCCAATACTCAAAATCCAATGCCCAAAATCTAATACTCAAAATTCAATACTCAAAATCCTATACCCGAAACCCAATACCTAAAATCCAATACTCAAAATCCAATACTCAAAATCCAATACACAAAATCAAATACACAAAATCGTAAGACCGATTAAGCAATGCAATTGGTTTCGCCAACTACCAGTTCGCTTAATAAAGTCAATATTCACCAAAAGCACGATATACCTTATGCCAGACTAAAGTTTGTTGGATTGGTTTGTTTAACGCCACATCAACATTTTTATGGATCATTTAAAGCCAAAATTTAATTTTCTTCTGAGCATTGGTTCCCCCCGCTCCTCAAAAAATGTATTGCTGATAATCTTTTTTAGTTTATTTTTATATTTTCATGTTTTGACCCCAGTTTGGGTGTTCACTATTTACCCATATCTAGGACCCTAACAGGTGCTACCACCCTGAACAACAGCAATGAAGAGATGGTTCGACGTTCCTTAAAACCTCCCGATAAGAGGCCTTGCTGCCGGATGTAGTTTATCGTCAGGACGACAGAGTAAAGTTAATGTTTCTCACCATAAAGAGGATTGGTAGACTTGTTTTTTAGAACATTGCATACAGTGTCACATTCAGTCCTCACTGAACTACCCCCCACTTTTCTTATTTCAATAAACTGGTCTTTAAGGAACCCGTTCCTCAATAAGTGCTCGATATTTATGACCCTGTGCCTTACGAAACTAATCTTAGCATCGGCTTCTAGCAGTAGTACTATAGATAGCAAGAGGCTTTCACAAGCCATTCTAACCATTATAATCTACTCTCATACGGATTTGGTTCTCCACAATTAAGGCCTTGTGCCATGACAAAGCTAAGTTAAGTTTTCTCCATAACACATTAGTTAAGCATGCAAGTCTCGCAGTTAGTAGGGTAATAATGATTTATCTTTTGTGTGCCTAAGAGAGGCAAGTTCCCTTCACCAGCCATTCGTTTTTCATCTCCTTACAATAGAATATGACTCACTTCCAACTTTTTTTTCCAAGATCTGGAACATTTAATCTGAAAACAATGCGCACCAGTGAAAAGGGTGCCGATTAGACGCCATTGAAATGTGTTTCGGATATAAATCTAAACAGTGACTTTCTACTACGGGTGCGCAATGCAAGGGTCAGAAAGATAGACAACGAAAAGAAGAAAGGGTGAAATTTGAAATGCTTTTCAAGAAGACGAAATAACATTTGCGAGCACAAATGCAAAGAAAAGCAATGCCCGCATCGGAATGCGACTGTGTATGCAAATGCGCCTGTGAAATTGTAAGATTTTCTTTCTGGTGTTTGTAACGTAGATATCAGCTTATAGGTCGAGAGAAAAAGACTTCTTTTTTTTTTTAATATTCTACTCTTAATAACTTTGTCCTAAGAAATCTTTCTAACGTTTTTACTTTCATTGTCCACAAAGCTGCGATCACCGATTATTTTGTGTCATTATTTTGACAATTTTAGATATTTACATCCGCAGAAAAAAAAAACTTACTTAGAATAACGAACTAGTATTTGTAAAAGAAAAAAATAACTTCGTCCAAATTAAAAGTAATTGAAAGAATATACATAGAAAGATGCGTGTGTGTATGTGCGTGTGTGTATGTGTGTGTATCTGTCTATATTTTTGAGATGAGGTATTATGTACACTATTTACATTATTCGGACTATTGTCTTCATCTTTGTCGTCATATTTATTACAACATTTCGGCCCTTCAGTATCTATCTATATTTCTGAGATGAGGTATTATGTACACTATTTACATTATTCGGACTATTGTCCTCATCTTTGTCGCCATATTTATCACAACGTTTCGGCCGTTGTACGCTCCGGCCTTCTTGAGTGGTTGGAATGTCGAACTGATCCCTTTATTTCGTTCACTGGGGTAGACTGTT
Source organism: Acanthosepion lycidas (assembly GCA_963932145.1). Taxonomy (NCBI): domain Eukaryota; kingdom Metazoa; phylum Mollusca; class Cephalopoda; order Sepiida; family Sepiidae; genus Acanthosepion; species Acanthosepion lycidas. Next base: position 9,508,160 of record OZ010588.1, read on the forward strand.
CTAGTTCCACGTGCCATGTCTAATGGATGTCAGTTATCAGTTATCTCCTGTTAATTCCCCTCTCCAAGTTCTCAACTGCCTTAACTAGGTATTGAACTCACGCTCACACAGACCCCAAAATCTAATGTTTCAGTTTTATTTAATGGTTAGTAATTTATTTATATTTGCCTTGGTGTTATATATTGAGGTTTAATTAGTGGCGTAGGTTGGGTCCTTTGTATGTGTTTCTGTGTATATGTATATATTTACATGTATACGTGTATAGGTGTGTGTGTGTTTAATATTTGTTCGTTTATTAATTTATTAATAAATAATTTTTTTTAAAGGATAGGTTGAGCATTCACTTTTGTTAAAAGGTCAGCATTGCACTCAGGATAAAAGCTGGAGTTTAATGTACTGACATCAAAGCTTCCAAATATTTTTGAGTATTTAGTTTTAAAGATCGTCTGAAAAATATACATGAATACGTAATTTTACTATTTTAAGAATAATTCCCAAAAAATGTTAATATCTTTTCTATTAGATACATTTAGTGGAAAATATATTGAAACCATTTTAATTGTGCATCACCACAAGCAAGCAAAATATAAAGTTTTTAGTGTATTCTATAAGTAAAAACTGGAGAAAAAAATTGTAAAAGATTGCGAAAAAGGCTACTCAATGAATAAGATTTGTTAGATCATAATTAATTAAAAAAAAAAAAACAGTGTATATAACACCATAATACTGCTGGGCACATATTATACGATAAAATTTGCATTGTTCATAAATATTGGCGATGCCTTCGATACTACAAATAGACAACTTATATGGAAGATCATGTAAAGCTAAGGGTGTCCTTGCTATTTTATGATGACATTGAAATATCTATTAACATTGCTGGTTGACTTCCAGAAGACATCAAGATATGAAATGGTGCCGAGCAAAGTTAGCTTTTGGCACCTACATTGTTTACCATTTTCTTTTCTGTTGTTCTTCTACATGCCTTTAAGGACTGTAGCCTGAGTATATATATATATATATATATATATATATATATATATATATATATATATATATATATATATATATATATATATATATTCTATATCATACAAGTGGTAAACTGTCTATGTTTCTGAGATGAGGTATTGTAACTATTTACACTATTTATATTGTTTGAACTGTTGTCCTCATCTTTGTTGTCATATTCACGAAGTTTTGACCGTTGTACAGACCGACCTTTTTCAGGATCTGACTGTATTTCTGAGATGAGGTATTTTAAATATTTACATTATTTACATGGTTTGGACTGTTGTCCTCATCTTTGTTGTCATATTCACGACGTTTCGACCGTTGTACTCACCGACCTTCTTCACTGTCTATATTTCTAAGACGAGGTATTTTAACTATTTACACTATTTACATTGTTCGGACTGCTGTCCTCATCTTTATTGCCATATTCACGATGTTTCGACCCTTGTACTCACCGACCTTATTCATGGTCTCTCTGTATTTCTGAGATGAGGTATTGTAACTAATTACATTATTTAAATTGTTTGGACTGTTGTCCTCATCTTTATTTAAATGAACAAAAGATAGCACTCTACAACGCCTGCTTATTTATATCAAATATCAAGCGTGCAGTTAGGAAAGGATAAATAATTGATCCAGCAATCTAGCAATTTACATGTGTATGGCTCTCCAATGCAGGCTTCTTTAGCCACAAGGAGTGTTATATTGTTATGCTTCAGAAATTATGATCAGTATGACACTGGAAATAACTTAATATTCAGGGTATGTCAAATCACTTTCAGAAACCACTTTCGTCTCATCCGTCATATGAAAATCCACGTTAAGGTGAATACCTTTTCCAAAGCCCTGTACGAAACATGGATTGATGGAAATCGTTTACACGCAACAAAACTTTGGCCACATAGCCAGCCTGCCAGTTAGACTACAGCACCACCATACGCGTCTCTCGAGAAGGTTACCAGTAGAATCGGATGACGCACTTTAATGTTTAGTGTTGTGGATTCCGGGATGAAATCCGGTACCAATAAATATCAAACGCCAATAATGAATATAGGAAAAATAATGTATTAACGTAATAATACAAATTGGTAAAGCAGGTTAGTAGTTCCAGGAATACGTGTTAGTAGCAAAATATATTTACAGTCTTTGGTATTGAAGTATCGCTGTATGACTTCTTACTGAGTCTACTTGCTCGCTTATTGTGACTCTTGCTGGCTACGTTCGTTCTGTCTGTCTGTTACCTTTAACCTTTCACTCTCCCTCTTCGGTCTTTTATTGTCTGAATCTCGGGGCTTCACTGGGTGAGTTCATTTGTGTAAAAAGGGGAGGACCTCTCAACATTTAGATAGAATCTAGTCTCGGAGAAGACTTATGAACAAATATGGCTCTCTAAAACACCTGTATATTGACGTGCCTGTTATACTGAAACATGGGATGCGTACCGGAGACACTTAAACGCTCCTGAGAGATTCCACCAATTCTTGACATCCACTGGATAGCCCACACACCAGACACTGTCCCCGAAAATGCCAATACAATCAGCATCAGAGCACACATTCATTGTCAAAGTTTTCGTTCGACAGACGATGCCATTCGCCATGACGACGGCAGAATACCCAAGCAAATGTTCAACGGCCATCAAGGAAGTGCTTCAAGGACTGTTTGAAAGAGTCTCTGGCATCCATATTAAACGATCCTGCGTTCCACACACAGGATCGTCTAATATGGATGCTTCTGCTTGTGATCAATTAGTGGAGGCGTACATTTTATGAAGACACTAAAATCTACAAATAACATGGAATGAATTGGACAAATGTCAAGCGTATAGTTAGAACAAAGGAAATAATTGATTGGCAAGTTGCTTCATGGCAGTCGACCGCAGCATAAGTCAAAGAAGCATTTGAAGAACTGTTTAAATGACTCTTGCAGTCTACCATATAGATGATCCGGAGTAGGAAGCCACTGCTTGTGATCAATATAAGTAGGGGGGACATTTTATGAAAGCTGAACGTCATCTTCTATATTATGCATCTTGACACACCAGATGTCATTTTTTTAAATTCAAAGCTAAGCGTACTTTGTATCTCTTCCCCCTCCGTACTCACCCGTTTATATAAGATTATATATTGATTATAAAATATAAATCATTGTGCAGGTATGCAGAAAATAGAAAAGAACACGTTGGGTGCATAATCCGGGGTTCCTTAGTATTTTTGTTTTTATTTTTAAGAAGACAGTGCTCCATACAGAAGTAGAGCTTATATTATAATATGTTTTGTTTAAAAATATGATTCAAATATTTTAAAAATATGAAATCATATTTTTAAACAAAAAATATTATTATAATATATTATATATATATATATATATATATATATATATATATATATATATATATATATATATATATATATATACTAGTTTACTTATGTTGCCACAAAAAGACGGCAATATTAAAATGTTTGATATTTTATAAGTACAAGGTAACAATATCCCTTTAACTACGCCAGTGCTTCCCAAACGAGTTGGGGACGTGCCCCACTTTGGTAATTCTAAATTTCTGCTGCGCACCCCCCCACCGCGTAATATTTAATTCTTACATGTATGCCAATTACACACGTACGTACATATACACAAAATATTTTTATGTATGCATACTGTATATGCATTGTATGTATTAACATACCTTAACATTAACACTCTCACTCAGACTCAATAGAAAACAATTCACTGTTAATAACTCCTTCTCGATTTTGCCCCCTTATTCTGTTGGTATAGTAAGCCGAAGAGTGCTCATCCTACGCATGTCCCACCAAAATATTACCATGCCCAACCGGTGAGGCATGCACCCTACGTTGGGAATCCTTGATCTACGAGATTAAAACAATTCAAGACTTATATAAATTAATACGGATTATTTGCTAATACACTTGTTTCTACTGCAGCGACAGAAACGTCCAATCTATCGGGAAAAGAAATTCTAGTAGTAGACTCTTCAGGTGACGTAGAAAAGTTCTGTACACCCGAAAACATATGGAAACATATCGCGTTTGATGTATGCGGATAATATGAACTTATACAAATTAAATAATTAGAAAATATGAAGATATTCAATAACCTAAAATACTGCTTTAAATAATTCTATGTGAATGATAAATTTTAAAACATATCATATAATATAATATCAATATATATTATATAGATAAAATGACAAGACGTATTAGATGTGTGAAAAAGTTACCAGCAAACTTTTAAAAATTACAGTAAGGTGCTAAAAATTACCTTCCCGATCCGTTTTTCCAGATTCTGAACAATTTATTTTTTTATTCAATTCACCCAGTTGCAATTATATTTGATAAGTGATTGTTATTTTCAAAACATCATTCAATGTGGATACTCTTCTTGAGTCAGTTGGTCCCCGACTTAAAACACATTTCCTTTTAGACCCCGTCGTCTCAGGTCAGTCCTTTTTAATCATTTCATCCCAAACCACTAATACGCAAGGATTTACTGAGCGTAAAAGAATATGAGAAAAAGAGAGAAAAGAGAAGAAACTGTTAGCATAGGTTACATCTAGACATTTCAACTGTAAAATGATGAAACGTAACCGCCAATCTAGTACTGCGCTTAAATTCATAATGCCTAGGTACCGAAGAGGAAAGTAATATTTAATTTGATTATACAAAAAAGTGACACAACGCCCAAAGTGGGGATAGGGGAAGGCTGGTCTTCAATCTGTCTTATCTTAAACTAGCTATAATTACTGACCTAAACTTACCACAGTATTACTTACACTAAAAAAAAAAAAGAATATACATTCTTACTTAGCATTCTTACTACAGCCACCATAATACCTCAGAGTCTCTATGAAATTCTAATTAGTCTCTATATGCACAATTAGTTTTGCGGGTGGTGGAATAAAAATAACAGCTTTTAAAAAGAGGAAAGTTCATCCGAAAAATTACCCTGAAAATATTTAGAGAAAAGACACAGGGAAGCTACGTTACGGCGGTGGGAAAGTGAGTGATGTCGAAATACTAGGAGGACCGATAATATGGCGCATTTTTATTTGGATTTTATCAAGAATCTCTAAATGCCTAGTAGACGCACCGGACCAAATGTGTCAGCAATATTTAATCTATGGTCGACTTATAAATGTGTAAGATAGATATTGACGACTTAATTCGGATACCTTCTGCAGTGGCGTAATAAATGCATCTTTAAAAATGCCATACAATATTTATATTTTCAGATAACCGAATAAATATGGTCAAAATAATATCCTGCTTGAAATTTCGAATAAAGTTTCAAACGATATCATTAATCCGGAGACTTATATGTATAAAAATAGTATAGAAATGTTTTGCTTTGTACTTTTTTTTTTTTTTTTGCACTTTCATACGACTGAATAAGTAACTCTAAAAATGCATGTATTAGTCTAAAGTCTTTCCCACCAATATAAATCTCTAAGTTCACATGTACTTGATTATCTCATGACGACCTTATGAGTGGGTTGTCTTACAGTGTAAGTCTGGCACTAATTCTATGTTAATGTTGTAGAATCTACATATCTCCACAGATCCGCACTTCTTAAACAAGCAACAAGCATTTTTTATACTAATTCATTCATTAGTAGATATATGTACATACATACGTAAAAAAATTCTCTATTACAGGAGAAATTTGCGAATGTCTCACAAAATTCACAAACATTCATAGAAAGCAAAATATTCTAAATTATTATTTCTATCCATCGTAAGTAAAACAAAATAAAAATAATTTTATAATAAAATTTCAT